>JAJONR010002488.1:0-10836 GCA_029582245.1 Solanum etuberosum | reverse complement strand
ATTCCACCAGATACAAGCAGGTACTGTCCTCCACCACTTCTTTTGACTCTTGCTGCCCCCCTTCTGATCCAACAACTCAATAAATCTGCTGTGTGTTCTGGCATACACCAGTTTAGGCTAGCTAAATTGAAGAATAAAGCCCATACTTGTGTTGTTACTTTGCAATGCAAAAATAAGTGTTTGTTGGTTTCCAGTGCCTTTTTGCATAGTAAGCATCTAGAGGCTATGTTGATGCCCTTTTTCTGTAATTCTTCATGCGTCAAACAGGCTCTCCTAGCTACCAGCCAGACAAAACACTTCACTTTAGTGGGAGCCACACTCTTCCAAACAGCACTCCATGGCCCTGTTTTCCTTCCTCCAGTTACTGATAGACTCCACTTGTACAATCTGTTGACAGAGAATCTTCCATCGGGGTGTTGTCTCCATAATAGACTGTCTGTTTCCAAATTAGTGCCCGGAAAGCCTTCTATCATATTCAGTAGTTCAATTACCCCTTCTATCTCCCAGTCATTTAACAACCTTCTAAATACCAAATTCCACCCTTGTTGAGACCACATCTCACTGATTTTGCTATCCGGATGCATACTGATAGAATAAAGTCCAGGAAACAAGGTGGAGGGCGGTGCTGGAATGTAGTTCCCCGTGTTATTTTTCGACCGAGAGAGGGAGATTTAACACTGGGAGTATCCGAGTTTACCTGATGCTAGAATTTAAGGCATTTCAGTTGAAGAATTTCTATCACACATTTTTGCACCTTCTCCGTTGTAGAAGAAGATCGAGAAGCTTGATTAATTGAAAACACTACAATTTGGAATATGCAGTGGATACATTGCTCAGATGATTATATCAATTAGTTTGAAGTTACTATGTCTTCCTTGAGGAATACCATTCCATGCAAGTAAAATTCAATTCTTTCTGCTCTTATTTTGCTTGCCTTTCTCCTCCTCTTTCTGTGGTATTCTCTATGTTCATGCATTCTTCATACCTGAAGTTGGGACTGTTTTTTAAATATTTTTACTTCTTTTTGGTTCGCTTTTTTGTCTGTGCTTATGCTTCTTTGTGGGTTTTATGGTCGTCAAGCAATTCTGAAGTTCAAGATTTCATGTTATTTATCACCGGAGAATTCCTATCACCGGTAAGCGGCCTGTCTATTTGTTTTGACAGAGAAGAGAAAGTGAGTTGAAGATTTGGATCTGAGATTAATTTGAACAGTTTTTTGGGAGAGAAATGTTAGTTTTAGGGCTTACGACCTAAGATGATAACTTATATCATACTTTAAGGACTTTTCTGTTAGAAGTTATATATCAAGGACCAAAACCATCCAACCCCTATACAGTAAGGACCATTTTGATCATTTCCTAAGACTAGACACATCTATCTTCACAAGATAGGGGTAAGGCTGCGTACACACCACCCTCCCCAGACCCCATTTCTGGGTTTACACTAGGTATGTTGTTGCCTCAAACTAGACACATCCTAAGAGAAAAAAAAAACTTAAGTGAAACAAAGGGCTGACAGGATGTCCTCACGACAAAGTAAAAAAAAGCAAAAAAGGAACTCCTAACAAATAGTGCTTTCTGATCCTTCTCCATGGAGGAATCCTGATAGTATACCAGAAAATAATCCTTCTACTTGCCCATAGCAAAGCCTAAATATCAGGAAAAGAAACTGGAAAGCGTACTTTACCACAAAACACTCTGACAACTGACTCTCGAGCCAAATAAACTATGGAAGGCACACAGCACATTATATAAAATTTCACCTTGGTTAATACTATAAAGACACAGAACTTGATGAGAAAGAACGGGCACACTTCAATGGTGAACAAGATACAAACACGTAAGCGGCCTTTTCCGGGTTTGGATATGGAGGATGCACTTATAGATGCAAGGAAAAGTAACATGTAGATTAGATATCTAATTTAGCTTGAGAACATGCCCAAAAGATAACTTTAAGAAGGAAGTTTTTCAATAAAAAGAGCAAATCATATCATCATAATCACCAACTCTAGTAAATAACTAACCAAAATTTGGATGCGAAGAGGATTCTTATTCAAGTGGAAGGCTATGAGACGACTACTACATGTGATATCTGCTAAGAAAAAATGGCCCTCCGGTTCGACTCATGAGGTGAGCATGCCCACGACCAACCCATTTTCTTAATCTTTGTGGAACATTCTAACCTCCATGTCTTACCCACATGCCTAGGGATGGACATCTAGAGTCTAGATAGTATAACACGAGGGCCCAACATTAGGCAAATCAAAATAGGGGATGGGTCTCACTTTGAAATCATGTTATGAAAATTAACCTCTTGGCCTAGTTCAACCCAAAAAACAAGCTCATAAGGTGAGGATTGTCCAACAACATATAAGGAGACAATAGTCCATTCGCTCAGGGAATGTGGGACATTCAAACAAAATAACGATTGCTCAAAACCATATAAGGAGTCAACAACCTAATCCCTCAATCGATTTGGGATACTTACCACTCGCGCATGCCTAAAACTGGACATCTATGACATGTACAACATAACATGGAGGTCCAACAATGGATAAACCAAAAATATGAATAAACACGACTCTGATACCACATTAAGGAAATAGACTTTGGATTCAACCTCAAACGGTAGCAGGTGAGGATTGTCCAAGATCATATAATGAGACAACATCTCATCCCCTCTACCAATGTAAGATACTTAACTGCTAAAGTATGTGAATGTTTAAACTGTTAGAATTAAAGGGTACAATTTTATTTTACTTAATTATATCTTCAATACACCCATCACATGCAAACCTAATTTTTTTTCATGGGTCATGCACGTGAAAATTCTTTGTAGTAATGAGTGGTGATGAGACTCGAATCCAAGACCTCTGCGAGCTCTACGACCGTACTTCAACGTGTGACCATCTCATCTTAAAAGCTTAAACTACTAAAGAGGATATACTTTTACTTACTTAATTAGTCTTTCTAAGGAGAACTGGCTTGGGAGTGGTAGTTTACAGGAAAATTCTCCTGATATATTTGGTTTATTTCCTTTAAGTGCACCCATGAAGTTCCTTTTATGTATAGAAGAATGAGTGTCATTCATAGAAAACTATATTGTTTTAGAAGGTTTTCTACTTTTGGTATACGAGAGATTTTCCCTCACAATAATAAAATTTACCACTTCATATTAAAAAGGCAAAAGAAATCACTATAAAGGTAAACAAGACACCTGTTTGCAAAGACAATATTCATAAACAATTACAGCGAAAGGAAGTTGTATATATAGAATGAACAGACAGAAATATCAAAAGAAAATTTTCATACCTTAGATGAACTCTCTCACGAGCATTCACATCCATATCTGCATGATAGTGATCAGCCGAAATTCCCCTTTCACGTAATTCTTGTGCAACCTACAGTTTGTCATCAAATAAGAAGGTGAAAAAAAATAGTTTGAGATGTAACAATTAAAACAAAATTGAATTGAAAGTCAAAACACCACAATGTGAATATGATGTGGGTCAGAATAAGTAATAACAAGGAACACAAGAATTGCATGCTATTTACCTACTACCCTATAACGTTATTATACTGTTCATTACCGCGGGACAAGACTAGATTATTGTTAACCGCCATGTAGAGTAGATGTTGCCAAAGCTAATAGATAAAAACACATTTCTGGAAGGATAAACATTAGTAAACATTGTTGTATTCTCATCTTGCAGTGAAACTAGACTAACTACTCCGTTTTAAGAAAAGCTCTCTCTCTCTCTCTCTATCACACACACACACAAAAACAATTGTGGAAGGCAATGTCATAAACCAATTTTGTTTTCTGTGAGAGCTGCCAGACCAAACAAAAAGATAATGAGCTCAGAATGTTCCAGGGTTCCGGCGTTTATACTCTAACCAATAGACCATATCTAACCAGTTATGCACCTTCCCACAGAATATTACAGTTCGTTGTGTGACCAAAACCACAATGTTTTACCAAGTGAAAGTAGAACAACAGAACATTCCCAGATTAGCCACATTATATCTACCATAATTATCTATCTAATGCAATGAGAATGAACCTTGTTGCTCTTTTTTGCACAATGGTTGAAACTATGAATAATTTAATTTTCTATCATTAAGCTCCAAAACTGGAGAAAACTTATGCCCATATTTTATTTTTTTTATGACCGTGGTGCCATAAAGAAGAGAACCTACACCAAAATATGGTTCTCAACAAAAAGAGATACAATCCTCTATACAATTAAGGACCTCACAAGTATTACTAAAAAGAAATTAGAGATAAAATACTACGTTGCAATTTTATAAAATCTTGTTCCACCCCTTCAAAAGCACTCCCATTTCATCCAAAACCTTTTAGGGGTCGTTTGGTAGGAAGTATTAGGAGAAATAATTCATGTATTATATATGGTATTATTTAGTACTATGTTTGGTAGAATTTTTGGGCCTAAGTATAACTAATCCATTGATTAGTTATACACCCTACATGGTATTATATGAGAAGTAGTAGACAAAAGGGCAAGAAAATTGGTCAAAAATTCCAAAAGGGCAACAAAACTGAGTTGTAAACCAAAATGGCAACATTTTAACGCCCAAATTAACGTCGTGGAAATCAGATTGAAATGGGTAAGGCACAAACTTCCGTGCGCCTTACAAGGTGCACGCTGTCAACGTCTTGTAAAACGCACGACGGTTGCACCTCGTAAATTTGCAAGTTTGATTTTTTTCTGTTTTGTTGTGCAGAGAAGGGGCAAGGCAAGGCGCATGGTCTTGCGCCTCCCTAAAAAAATTGCTTTTTATTTTATTTTTATTTTTTTTCAATTTTTTTTTTGTTTTGTGATTTTTATAGTTTTTTTTAGCTAGTGTTTCATTCCGATTTTTTAGATAAGATTTTATTAATTCAAGTTTTAAAAACATCATTTTATTGAGACAAATATTATATGAATTGATAACATAATTCTATAAGTAACAAGTTCATAAACTTAGCTAAAAAAAACTATAAGAAAATCACAAAACAAAATAAATTTGAAAAAAAATAAAAATCAAAAGTTTTTTTGAGGGAGGCGCAAGGCCCATACGCCTTGCCTTGCCCCTTCTCTGCACAAAACAAAAAAAATTCAAATATGCAAACTTACAAGGCGCAGTCGCTGTGCGTCTTACAAGACGCTGACAACGTGCGCCTTGTAAGGCGCATGGGAATTTGCGCCTTACCCATTTCAACCTGATTTCCACGATGTTAATTTGGGCGTTAAAATGTTGCCTTTTTGGTTTACAACTTAATTTTGTTGCCCTTTTGGAATTTTTGGCCAATTTTCTTACCCTTTTGGCTCCGGACTCTTCTATATGATGTATTACTAGTAAATTTATTTAAATAAATTAGCTTACAAATTTTATTAGTTAGAGAGAGTTGTTTGTTGATAAATAAATGCAATACATATCAATACAATATTTAAAATGTGAGTTGTTTAACAGTTACTAATTGAAAAGACAAATATATCACCACATGACGTTTGTGATCTTAATTGAATATATTATTTGTTGATTTATATGTGGTTTCTAATTATTTGTATTTTGAACAATTTATAAATTGCATACATATTAAAACTACAACTTGCAATTTTTATGTGTAAATGAAGATGATATAGTCGATTTCACTATTGTTTACCGTCTTCAGTTTTAAAGTAGATGGTCTATCTATTCTAAATTGAAAATTAACATTTTTTTTAAGTGATTAATTTATAAAGATGACAATTATTTGAGAAAATAGCAAACATGACAACAACATTGTTCTTCTACTAGCTAGTTAGAAGGACATAAAAAAATAATATTGTCCGGTAATTATATACTTGACTCGATTATATAAAATAGAAAATCTCATAATAATTTAAAGGTATTATTAGAAAGAAGCTTTTTATAGAGTTTCAAGATGAAGTGGGAAGCAATGAACCATTAGAGATTCTGAACAATAAATGTCGCCGAACTTGAACCACCAACAATTGATCACATATCACAGTTGGCCGACCTATTACACGGAAGAAATGATAAGAGTTTTCACAGGGTGGTAATATGCTATATAATTAGTTCATCTAAGCAATATCCAGATCTCAAGATTTCTGTCAGATACCCAAGCAGTGAACTTCTAGCACAGAATGCTCTGTAAAACTATAGCACATCAAATCAAGCACCATTAGACATATGTTCCCAAGTACAGTTAAAACCATGTTTAAAGAAACAATTAGCACATGAGATGGAGTCTTACACGACAGAGCTAGTGCACTGTACCTGTTCACACTCCTTCCTGGAAAAGCAATAAACTATCCCAGATTCATTATTTGGATTTGATGTCAGCAATCTCCATCAGATCATCCTGTACTTTCTTTGTTGCAGTTGCCTGGAAAAAAACATCCAAGTCCAGCTGTTGTTCAGAAATAGACTTGCTCACTATCTTTCAATCATAAGTTTTATTTTGCAGTTAACAACAGCTTTCTATTATAGCTATTTATGAAACCATAAGATTTGCAACAGTTCTGCAAGATTCAAGTCATTAGGATATGGAATGTGAAACTAAAACGGTATTAGGTAGTTATATTTTGATTGGTGAAGTTGAAAATATTCCTGATGTATGTCACTGCAAAGATAATGCTAAACAAAGGTACATCCTCAAAATTCAGGTAATCAAACCAAGGTAAGTTTCGTATGTCTAATTTCCATGCATGTCATTGATCAATCATCACTTGTATTTGAGGTTAATGGAGTTCTAGCAAGACCTACTAATTTAGTAGAAGAACAAGAAATTACTTAAGATACCTAGAAGTAAACTTAAGAAGTAAAGGGTTGTGTTTCTCATGAACAGCTGATATTTACAATATTGATACATACATACATCATACATCCAAGATGTTATATAGAAAGTTGACCGTTTGCATTTTCAACTCTGAATATACTAAGAGCCCGTTTGGATTGACTTAAAAAAAGTAGCTTCTAAGTCAAAAATAAAAAGTCAAACTAAAATGACTTTTAAGTCAAAAATTAAAAAGTAGGTGAAGACCTACTTTTGATTTTTGACTTATTTCATTTAAAACTTATTTTAAGTCATTTTTTACTTTGCCAAACACTTCCTAACTTATTTTAAGTTATTTTTTATAATTGTCAAACACTTCCAGAAGTCAAAAACTGACTCAAAAATACGTTTGACCAACTTTTAAACCAATCCAAACACCCTCTAATTATGGAAATATGATTATTTCTCCAACTTCAAGATTTTAGCATTTTAACTACATCTATTTAAGAAAAGTAATTAATGAATACCTACTACCTCTATTTAGGAAAAGTAATTAATAAATACCTACTACATCTATTTAAGAAAAATAATTAATAAATACCTTAAAACCCAGATTGTGCAATTAGTTTATGTCTCAATATGGTCAAATTATCTCAATCAACTTTGATTATTTAATTATATGGTCCTATTGGGCATCTATATATATAAGTCAAACACTCTTATTCTATTAAACCTACATTCAAAGGAAAGTGAATGCTCAAGGAAAAATATATTAGCAAGATAGAACAAATGGCTGAGGAGAAGGAAATGAAGAACCTCTTCAACCAACTTGTTGGGGGGAAAAGAATCAATGAATTTGATGCTAGAGAACTTCGAATTTTGTCAAATCTATTTGATGTTCTGCGAACTAAACTTGACGAAAGGAAGAAACAACTGAATAAACATGCAGATGAGAAAGTTGCAACTGAAACTGATGCTAATGACAACAATGGCAATGGGGGTGAGGAGAATGGTGCGCATCCTTAGGATGTTGATTGAGAATTTAATACTTTTATTTTTTTTCAATCAATGTTTTGTCATGTTGTCTTTTAATATTGCTTCCTAGTTATAAGCTTGTTGCTCATTGTTCATCTATTTATGTTATCGTTGTCATTTTAATATGTATTAAGGATTTTCTAATTAAGTCCAACCAACACAGTCATTATGTATCCTTTAGCTTTTCATATAAAAAGCTAATTATATGTGATATGTTCCAATTTTGTCGCTGACCACCATGCAAAAGGTACGCGGCTATAGTTAGTGCCCGTTTGGATTAACTTATTTTGAGGTGATTTTGACTTTTAAGTAGTTTTTTTAATTTTGGAGGTGTTTGGAAAGGTTATAAAGTGCTTTTAAGCACCCACTTTTAGGCCAAAAAAGTTCTAAAATAAGCCAAAAGTAGGGTACCATCTACTTATGACTTTTAAGTTACTTTTTATAATCCATCCAAACAGCCCCTTAGTATGATTTATATAAAGTAAAGGCATAACAAATCCATTAATTTATTATAAGCCATCCAAACAGCCCCTTAGTATGATTTATATAAAGTAAAGGCATAACAAATCCATTAATCAAGCCGGAACCCATCGATGGTCACCTAAAGTTGCCACCATCTTTCAATTAGACACCTCAACTAGACTTTGTTCATTTTAGACACCTCATATCGGGTCCTACTGTGTCACTTTGACATTTTTTTTACAATCAACAAAAATATTAAGGAGAGTTTAACGCACTCTCCGATGATGTGATTAAGTAAGAATTAAGGCAAGAATTAATGAAGACATGTGGTATCATAAATAATTATTAAAATATATATTATGAATAAAAATTATTTTTAGAACTAATTAATTAATAACTTTTAAAAATTACATGTTAATAATTAAAAAATATTAAAAGAAATTGCAACACCTCTTTCTTCTCACCATCTCCATCTATCCTCCTTCTCTGAACACCATAACCATCTTCTTCGAATTTAACATCATCACTACCACTATCTCTTCCTCCAAATCCAACTAGACATGAACCAATCTTATCATACTGCAATAAAACTCTCCGTACAAAAATAACCCGTTAGAACCTAACGGATATTTCTCCCTTTCTCCGACCAGGCTCCTCCAATGGAGACGATGGGCGGCCAACCTCTGGCTCAGCAAAATCAACCCCTAACCCTCCAGATAAAGAAACTCAAAACCCAATTACAGAGCATGCCAAAACCCCTTATTTGAATGCCTTCAATGGAGCTCAATCCCCTTCCTTCAAATCAAACTATCATAATCATCAAATTTATCATTAACTAGTAAAATTACCCGCGCCTCGCGCAGGAATTTAATATCACATAATTTATTAAATAATACTTAAAACCTATAAGTCCTAAAACTAAAACACTATATTATCTTACATGCAATATTACGTAGTAGCGAACATTAATAATGTAAAGGAAAATGATAGTTATAACATCTTATCATTTATCCTTCAATCAATCATCTTTAATTTTATTTTATAATTTATCCTTTTGCTTACATGAAGTGTTACTATTTCATATTTTTGGGGAATCAAATGAACATCAACCCGAGATATTAATTTTTTTAATAAATAAATAATCGTTGGTGAAGGGATAAATAAACTTTCAAATGCTGAAAAAAGTGAACAAATATTCTAATTCTAACGTGTAGAAAGTTCAGCCCTATCTTTTGCTTTACATATATCATTTTAAAGTTCCCCTATAAATGTATCATAAGTAATTATTAAAATGGAAAATTAAAGGGAGAATGTATCATATTGGACAACAATTCAACTTATTATATATACTTGAAAGGGAAAAATATTACACAAAACTATTCAGTTTATTTGGGTGTTTTTTAAAATCAACATACCAGAGTGATTGAGTTCAATTTGAAACTACACTTCTATTCCAATCGCACTGTCGAGAAACACAATTTTATTCACCAGTGTATTGATACAAAAATAATGGTGTCAGTGAACCACTAAAAAGGAGCAAAGTACACGAATATTTAATGTTGCAGAAGAAGAAGTAGTTCAAAATTTTCATTATTTTAAAATAAGAGGAAATCCCTCTATTTATAGACAACAAATGGTAGTGTGAACAAATGCTTATTGTGCCTTATCAGAAAGATCACAACTCTTTGAAAAAGTTACAACCTTTCGGAAAGGTCACAACCTTTCATAAAAGTCACAATTTTTCATAAAAGTCGCAACTATTCATAAAAGCCACAACTTTTCAGAAAATTCGGAACTCTTCATAAAAGTCACAACTTTTCATGAAAGAGGAAGGCTAGTTTTGGAAATAAATAAATTAAAAGGGAATCCTGGTTTGTGGTGGCGCCACGTAGGCGGGCCTAGGATTTTCTTTTTTATATATATATGATTTGGATCACAAGCTTTTACTCATAACCTAGCTACCATAATCACTATCACCATCCCTTTCTTTAAATCTACCATTTTTTTTTTCTTCGACCATCTCCAAAGCTTCATAGACCAACAAAAAAGAAAAGCCAAAAGCTTTAGTAAATGAAAAGCTAGGATTTCAAAAATTGAATATTGGGGTAAAAGCTTATGTGCCACAATTGAAGCCGAAGATTAAAAAACAACAAGCTTGAATCAAGTTTCTATAGCTTCAAATATAAAGTTATACAAAAATTATGAGAATAACTAAAATGCCTTTAATATTTTAAAATTATATTGCAAATTATTGAGGCTACATATTGTTGAATAACATGTGTATGATATTTTCCTCATCTTACCATTTATAATCACTGCTTTAATTTGTTTTTTAAATTCATGTGCTACATTCTGAAATGACAATGGAGAGGAAGGTTGAATATATGGTGGTGGATGGTGAAGGGAGTGTGGGAAGGAGAGAGAAGGAAGATGAAATAAAAAAATAAAAATTGTAAATTTTAAGCTTTTTACGCACTTAAAATGTGTGCAATACACACACTATGCCAAGTCAGCGAAAAGTGTCAAAATGACGCAACGAAACCTGACATGAGGTGT
>JAJONR010002487.1:0-50558 GCA_029582245.1 Solanum etuberosum | reverse complement strand
ATTATTATTATTATTATTATTATTATTATTATTATTATTATTATTATTATTATTATTATTATTATTATTATTATTATTATTATTATATAAGTATCTCTTATTTAATATTTAGATTAAATGTATTCAATATATGTAATTAAATGTATTCAATATATGCACCATTTATCAAAACTTTGGTAGATATTATAAGTTAATAAAAATTTAAAAGATATAATCAATTTTTATCTTGTATTGCATTAAAAATTTACTGATTAGATAGTCAAAATTTGTGAAATAAATTACCGCATATACTTAGTTATTAAAATCTTAGAAAATAATCTCTTACAAATATTTTAGGAGATATCAAGTTTTGATTTTTATTATACTAAGATAGTATCAAAGAGATAGTCATAAATTGTGAAGAAATATAGGTGAATATATTATTGATTTGCATTTGTGTAAGAGCAGGACATGGAGTCTCCTATTTTTATTGTGTAGGAGTTTTTAATATTTTTTTTTTGAAAGCATAATATTTTCAAATTTGAATACTTTTAATTATTTAATTAAATTTATTTATTATAATATTTTTCAACTTGAAAGTCACTTATAATATTTATCAACTTGAAAATTGTCAAGTGGCTTTTCAATACCTTGTCACTTGGCTCAACCACATTGCAAACTACTCTTCTTTATTATATATATACCTAAATTTTCTATCAAACTTTTTTTCATATTTATCTTCTCTTCTTTTTTAATTTCTTTTTTCTAACTGCTTTTTTTAGTTTGTTTAAAAAGAAATGTCTTTTTTCCTTTTTTAATAACTACAATTTTAATTTTTCACATGACATTTTTAAGAATAATTTTTTTTTATTCTTTAGCTTAAGCTTACAAGATTCAAAAAATTATTTACTCTCTTAAATTTCATGTCAAGTCAAAATTTAGATAATTTTTTTCTTTTCTTAAATTTTTGTATCAAGTCAAAATCAAATAAAAAATGTTTTCTTAAATTTTATGTCAAAAATCAGATTAAACTATTTACTAAAATCAGATGAAAAAATAAAATAGAGGGAGTATTCTTTTCAAAATTTGAAGAAAAAATAGCGGCACCTCCATCTCTTATCTCCCACGTTAGCTCTCTCTTCCACTATCTCTATTTTTTTTATTTGTTGAATTTAGTGTTTTATTATTAGACACATATTCCTTAAAGAAAATGAATATGCAATGCTCTTTCTCACTTTTTTATTAAATATAAATATGCAATGCTCTTCCACTTTTTGCTATTTCTCACTATGAATTTTCAATGACCTTTTTAGGACTATTTCAATTACTAAATTCCAATTTTTTTTGTCACAAAATAAATTAATTTGTTATAAGTTGACTACATTTAATGAAAAAATGTATTTGTCCCCGTACCTTTTTTTTATTGAATACGAATTAATTTTTTATTTTGTGATGATTGTAATTGTCACTAATCATGATAAATTTAATATCGTCACAATTATATCTTGTCGGTAAAAGCAATACTTTTAGTGACAAGATGATAGATTTAACTACAAAATTGTTAACCTTTTTTATAGTGATAAATTTGTTCCTAATTTATACATTTTAAAAAGAAATATTTTTTTTGTATATAAAAAGTAGTCCTTGGTGACGAAATTATATTTGTTCAACCACGAAACACATATAACTTTAGAGACAACTGGAGTCGTCACTAATTGAAACTAAATAATTAGTGACGATGTAGTTTTGTCGGTGATAATAACTTTTAGTGACAAAATATAGTATTAACTACAAAAAAAATTAAATTTGTCTCAAATGTTTACCCATTTGGAGACGATTTCTCTTTTTGTTGTGAATATAATACGTTTAGTGATGAAGCACTAAATCGTCTTTGTATACTTTTAGCAACCCACATTTAGTGACGATTGATTGCGAATTTTTTTTTATCACACAAGATTTTAAGTGATGAAATATGATTTATAAGTGACGAAATTATTTGTCCCTGATAATCGAATTTGTTGTAGTGACAGTATCATCACATGTTCAGGTGTAACAGTCATTTTTTACAAAAATAGGTAGAAGATAAGTCAATTTGAAAAAAATCATGAACAAAGAATCTGCGCATACACAAGTCAATTAGAGTTGGCATTAGCATTTAGTTGGCGCTTTCAAAAAAGTATTCATGTCGTTTATTTCATAATAATTCCTAAATATCCCGGTGCAGATTAGCATCCTGTACTGAGGAATATATAATTGTACTAAAGTTCACTTCTACTATAGATTTTACATATTTGGTTGTTAGGTGAAAAGAGTCAAGTGACACACTTTATAGTTAGAAAAAAGGCCTAATTAAGTGAAATTGACATTAAAAATATCAAAAGGCCACATGAAAGCAAAAAGCAACCTGAAATAGAATTGTAGATGAATAAATAAAGAAAGATGAATAGGAAGAAGGGTACTCTATGAAAGAGTCAAGTGGCACACTTCAAAGTTACAAAAAACACCTAATTAAGTTAGACATGCACTCAAAAAATTAGAAAGCCACATGAAAGCAAAAACAACCCTACATAGAAATATGAATATTGATAAAGAAGAGGAAAATACAGAATTGAGTTAGGACCAAGGATATTCTATAAAAGGATGAAACTTTAAAAGACAAGTAAAATATTGATACATGTGAAAGAGCGAAAAACACACTTTTGGAGCCAAGAGGAACCACAATCTACATATATAATGTGAGAAAGGAGTGAATACAAAATGTTTGATGGATCCTTGGATCTATATTTAACTTTTTTATTTTAGAGTAAATGATCATTCATAAATACAGAGGGCATATAGTAAATTAGAAAATGAAACTTATAATAGATTAAATCATGAGAATATCAAAACCTCATTGTATCCAAGTAGCACATTGTGGGAGTACAAAAGTCATTAGCAGGTTAGGCATATGATGAAAGTCCACCATTATGATCCTTCTAATTGCTTCCCTTTGGTTTGTTAAGCTTTCCTCAAACTTTTTCTTGCTTGATTCAAACTTCATTTTCATGTCTCTGATGCTTTGTGTTTCTTTTTGCATTGCATAGATATGCAAAAAGAAACAATGCATCAGAGACATGAAGATGAAGCTATGTTTGAATCAAGCAAGAGAAAATTTAAGGAAATGTTAGCAAAGCAAAGGAAATTAAGCCAATATAAGGATTGTAATGGTGGACTTTTATAATATACCTAAACCTGCTGATGACTCTCATGCTCCCGCAAGACGTTGTTGAGATACGAAGAGGTTTTTATATTCTCATGATTTAATCTATTCAAAATTTAATCTTTTTTCATTTAGTTTACACCCTTTGTATGTATGAATGATCTTTTTCTTTGAAATAGAAAAGTTAAAAAGATCTCAAGGGATCTACAAATATTTTGTGTTCATTCTTTTCTCATATCATATATGTAGATTTTGTGGCTTTGATACAGATCTTCTTGTTTCCAAAAGGGTCTTTTTCCCTCTTTCACCCGTATTATCGTTTTACTTGTCTTTTAAAGTTCCATTTTTTCTTTGGAACTCAGTGTTGCTTTATTTTCTTAATTTACTCTTTCTTTCCTATTTTTCCTAGCAATGTTGTATATATGCTATATTTGAATGAAAAATATGGGTTTTGGCTTATATATCTTCTTTTCTATGTAAGATTTGACAAGAGTTGCGCAGTGTTTATAACCCATTGACTATTATGTTTTATGCTAGTATTTCATACTTCAGTGTTTACAAGTAACTGTGTTTGAATGCACAAAAATAAGAGGTTTGTCATCATCAAAAAGGGGGGAATTTGTTGGGATTTATGTAATTTTGATGATTGACAAAGAAAGATGAAACATGTCAGTCAACATGGTCTAAAGGTACATTATCATGAGTAGTTGAAATCCGAAAATTTTTCAAAATGAATAAAGACAAGAGTGTAGAAAGTAAGGAATAGATAATGCTAATTTCGTGATAAAAGCCAAGGAAAAAAACATCGGATGAATTCAAGAGAAAGAATCAATGAGTTTGAAATGAAGAAGGAGTCTAAAGTGGCAAGGAGTTTTAATGGAAGAAGGTGTCTCATTTGAAGTAGAACTCTTCAAGTTACTGCTAAATTAAAGAGTTGGAGTTCGACTACAACACAAAAGAATCAATGAATTTGATTTGAAGGAATCTAAAGAAGCAAAAAAGTTTGAATTGAAGAAGGAATCTCGCTTGAAGTAGAACTCTAAGCCAAGAGATATCATGTCAATAAGGAGTTTGAAGTGAACAATAACTCTATGAAGAATTGTCCTTAATAGAGATGAAGCCTTCTAGAAACAGAGCAAAAAGAGCAATTGAAAAGTTGACTTCGTAAGTGCTCCCAGTGAACACATCGAAGAACCTGGTCATTTTATAGAGTTTATGTGTTATGAGTTTTATTTGTCAATGAGTCTTGATGTAATCTTAGTTAAGTGAGTTATGAACTGAATTATGAGTGTTGTCTTCAGGTTGGGATAACTCGAAGAGTTTGGAACACATACCTTAGGAGGTTTGTATTGAAGTTTAGGATTTAGAGTTAGTTCCTAGGATTACAAGATTTGTAATACGAATTCAAAACTTGAAGGTTAGGAATTAGAGTTAGTTCCTAGGATTGCAAGAGTTGTTATATAAATCCATAACGTGAAGTTAAGGAATTAGAGTTAGTTATGTAGGTTGCAAAGTTTGTAATGTATTTTCTGTTAAGGCTCAATGATTTAGTGAAGTTGGAATTAAATCCTGTAGAGGTACATGTCGTGGTTTTTTTAGACCTTTTGAGTCGAGTGTTTTCCACATAAAAATATTGTGTTCGTAATTTATTGTTCTTACTGTTACTTTGAAACATGTTAGGTAACCTATTTCATTCATAGGCGAATCTAGGGTAAATTACTAGGTCGTGCAGATTATTAGAATGTAACAAAAATAATTTAGTTGCCACTATATTATATTTAGCGGCAATAATAAAAATGAGTATTTATAACCAACACTTTGCATAAATGTCCTTAAAAACATTAACAACTCTAGATGAGATGACATTAACTCAATTGCCACTAAATATTTTGTGGCAGTAGTTAAAAAATAATCTAATGCCACTAAATGAATGTTTTGTTTTAGTGTTATTTCTTTTTTAGGTATCCAACTTCATAAAAAATAACAGAAAAAGACGACATCAAGCTAGAGCACATATATAATCTAACGTAAATACCACAAAATGAATCAATAAAAATGACATTTCACGTGATGAGACATTAAAATAAAAAACAATATAAGAATTGCAATTCGAGAATGATTCTGGAAACATTAACACTAGGGCTAAAACAAACACATGGACATAGATATACACTTGTCATTGAAACACCTAAAACAGATGGATACAAATTGAATAAAAATGTGAGAAAGAACCTTGATGGAGTAAACTTTCTTGATTGTATTGATGAAAATCTCTAAGCATTAGATTACAGTAGAAAATCACCAGTTAAACTTTGCCAACTCGACTCTACCTCCATTTAGATCTTGAGAAACCAGATTTGTTGTGTTGTTGTCTTAGTTTTTGGTGAACTAGAGTAGAATGAGTGTTTTCATGACATTTTAAAAATGATGTCTTTGAATTCTTCATGGCTATGTAATGGTAAAATATCAGTGGAGAATGTGAATTGAAGTTGTTTCTTTTTTTGGGCTAGCTGCGGCTGTTCCTCTCTTTCTTAGAGCCCCTTCTTTTAGTTTTATAGATTAGGGTTAGGATGAATGTGATCTATTTCTTTGTGTCTAATCTTTCTAAAATGCCCTTATAGATTTGGGATAAGATCAAAAATAAATTGGGGGTAGATTCGATCTTTTCATTTTTCTTTTATAAATAACCAAAAATAAAATACTACCTTAATATTAAATATAAGAAAATTAAAGAAAATATTTTCAGATTTTTTCCTTGCAAATTGAAAATAAAAGTATCATCTAAAAAATGACTATTTTTGTGGTTTTGCAATTTATCAAGTAAAAGTCTACCAAAAATGACATAAAAATTAGATCTAAAATAGATATTTTAAGCTAAAAATGGGTTGAATCAAGGAGGATCAAAACTCACGTATCTACAATAACAAACTTTTGTATTAATCAATAAGGTTCAACATTATAAAACTATAACTAGCCATACCCAACTAGCTAGCTCAAAAAACATAAAAACAATTTTTATTCTTGCTATTAATAAATTCATATGGTTGCAATTTTATGAGATCGTTGAAACCCTTCAAGATTGAGCGTTTGTGTCCCTTTTTTTTCTTTTAGTATTATTTAATACTTAAATTACTAAAAGTAACTTCACGACCAGATTGAATTCTAGTTAGGGAAATATTACAAGCTCAAGGAGATGTTTAATAGGCATAACTCTTTTGGAAGTTCAAATTTAATTTTCTATTCCTGGTTGCATCTAGTAGTATTCTAAAAGGATAAAGTAGTGTTCATGAATGTTTACCATATTATGTCTAGGTATTAGAATTATGAGACAATTTGATTGTTCATTTTTGTAGGTTTAGACGATTATTAGTCATATTGATATTGATAAATAAGTCATCATACGACGATTCACATTAATCATAGTACTTTATTTTTTTAAAATAATTATTTAATTAATTCAAATCTTGTACTACACTCAACATATATAGATATTTAACACCCAGAAAATTTTTGAGCTAAGACTTGAACCATCCTTCGTAGTGAGTAAGTTTTTACCAAGGAATTTAAATTTTTCCTAAGTATTAAGGTCACTAGATGTAGCACCTTGTGTTCCAAAAAGAACTAGAGAGAATTCATTGAAGTCATTCCTAAGTTCTTCTAAGTTTTGGGTCAACTTCAAACAACCATAACTCTTAGCACATGATGAGTTAGGTGGGCAATAAGATGTCAAATGAAAGATCTTCGAGTCCTCTTTCCAACGCCACTGAGTTTTCTAAATTTCGAGCAATGAGTACGAATTTATGACTGATTTACTAATGACGCTCAAACCTGGCAGCAGCTCCGCGATGGCTTCGCGGTACGGAGCCAATACAGACCTCACTGCCCGGTGAAAAAAAATTCCGACTCCTAGCTCATTTTATTTATTTCTTTAAGGGTATTTTGTTCCTAAAAACCCTTAGGAGGTCATCTAAATTTCCCTAAACGTGTAGAAAAATCAGTTTTCATAAATCAAATCCTCTCATCCACTCCTAAAATTCTACGCTCAAGAAGTTCAAGAAACGCTAAGGCTAGGGTTCTTCTTCAAAGATTTTCCTTCAAGTTTCTTCAAAAAGATGGTTCTTTCAGGTATGTAAGCTTCCATAGTGTCGGTTTTGTTCACCCACACGCCAATCATGTTAACTTCAGTGTTAAATTCGTTCTAGAATGTTTAAGGTTTGATGTTCTTGAAATTGGCTTTCGTTCTTGAGTTAAGATGAGATTGATGAGTTCTTGAGGAAATCGTGTCAATTTTAGAGTTGTGTTTAATTGGATTCTTGTGTACATGTACTGGGTATCTGAATCTAAAGAGAAATTGAGAGAAATAATCGAATTTAGGCGAATTGGGGTTAGAAAATGAAGAAGGAAAAAGTTGGGCAGAATTTGGCACTCCACTCCGCGTCGCGGACATGCCCTCCCTATGCCCAGAATCTTTCTCCGCGTCACACAGAGGTTGCGGACCCCTCTGCCTCAAAATTTATTTCGCGACCAAATAGAAAATGTATCTCTGCGTCACGGACTTGCTCCTAGATAGTGATTTCTTGATCTTTTCTCATGATTAACTATCTCAAACACTTTTAATCATCACTATATCTTTCCGACCACAAATCATGACCTTGAATTCATAATTCAACTTCAAGGTAGAGCTAAGAATTAAGTCTTGAGAGTTCTTTCGAACATTTTTAAGAAAATCCCCTTGAGTCTTTTGAGGAGTCTCCTACAATTTCAAATAACTTGTTTCAAGACTCGAGTAAGTGAGTAAGAGAATGAGGAGAATGTATTCATGAGTCTACATTATCATCACGAGATCCTTCGTATTATGAACCATAACTCTTGAATTCATAATTCACAGTCAAGAGAGGGTTAAGAGTAGAGTTCAAGAAAGTCTTTGCGTTCAATCATGAATCCTTTGAGATCTACTATCGATTTGAACTATGTTTTGAGGAACTAAGTATGAGAATGAGAAGAGTCGTATACATGATTTCCATAATGTTCTTTAGACCCTTGAGTCGAGTCGTTCATGCTCATAAATTCCGCATGAACTCCATACATTGAGTGTCTTCGAGAGGAGTAGCATCTTCAAGTTCTAAATCTTGAGTATTGAGTTCCTAACCCTTTTGAGATTATATTCCTAATCATGGTACTATTAAATGTTACTCATGAAGTCCTTGAGTTGAGTTGTTCATGCTCATAATTCCGTATGAACCCTCCGAGTTGAGCATTCTTGAAATTAGTAGTATCATTGAAGTTCTTGAATTCCAAGTATTGAGTTCTATCTATGGTTATTGAAAACCTTGAATTGAGTCGTTCAAGTCCATAATTCGGCATGAACCCTATTTTAAGAAGTCTTTTACAAATGCTATAAACTTGTTTTAAGACTTGAGCATTGAGTGAGTACGACTAAAAGTGAAGTTCAATTTCTTCAAAAGATTATATGGGAACTAAGTATTCCCAAAGAGTACATGTTTTCACATTTAAGCAAGAGAGGAAACACCGATTTCCAAGAGAGCCTTTGAGCTAGTTTTTCAGTAATTATCTCAAACCACAGAAAGATTTATGTTTTTGAACATATGAGCTAGTTACATTTTAGGAGTAGTATTGAGCACCGATTTGGGGACAAGTTGAGTTCAGATAATTCAAGATCCCCATAAACCGTGTAGCCAGCATGGGTAGAAAAGGGTCATACTTTTTAGATTATTCCTTAGTGCTTTTTAGCATAGACTAGTGGATCCACTTAGTAGATAGGTTCTATACCCCAGGCAAGGTATTATAGGAAGGCCCTGGCAGCGTGAGGTAAGACGTTGTATCATCACATAGCTCATGGTGATGGTTTTCGGTTAGAGAAACTCCCACAGAGATATTTTATATTTTTATAAACATAGAGTTTATTTTGTATTTTTATATACAAACAGAGTTTATATTGTATGCTTGCATACAAACTGAGTTACTATTGAATTTTTCAATACATTGAGTTGCTTTCTACTATTTTAAAAGTTCTTCATATATTGCATCTGTATTGTTGCTTTATATTGAGTTTAGTATCTAGAGTTGAGTATCCAGAGTTGAGTACCCAGAGTCGAGTATCTTATAATTGAGTTGAGCCTTATTTCACTGAGTTGAATTCCTATTGTTGAATTGAGCCTTATTACATTGAGTTGAATATCCTATTGTTGAGTTGAGCCTTATTTTACTGAGTTGAATATCCTATTGTTGAGTTGAGCCTTATTTCACTGAGTTGAATACCTTATCATCGAGTGAGCCCTATTTTCTCTGAGTTAACTTGAACTATGTTTCTTTGAGTTGAGTTGAGAGAGTTGAGAAGAGGTAAGTATGTTTCTATCCCACAAGTTCAAGCTTATGTTATGCTTTATAATTCCCCTTACATGCTCATACATTCCATGTACTGAGCCATTTGGCCTGCATCGTTTCATGATGCAGATAAAGGTACTCAGGATCATCAACAGGCGCTTTGTTGATACCGCATGCAGTTCGAGTTAGCTATGGTGAGCCTCCTTTCTTCCAGATGGTTCCACTTGTACTTTCAGTTATATTAGTTGTTAGGATGTCGTGGGTCTTGTCTTGACTTCCATCTTTGTCAGTTAGAGGCTTCATAGAGAGACAGTAGAGTTTCAGAAGTTGGTTCATTTATTTTGTTAAATGTTTTAAAGACTTAAGTTGCCTATTTTATGGCGAGTGGAGTATATTATTTTCATTCAGAGTTATTCATTTGAGTTAAACATTTGTAATTGAGTAAACTGAATTTTATTCAGTTTTTAAGCTTTGTATGCTTGAGTTAGTCTTCCGCTTGTAGTCAACCACAATGAGGGTTCGCTTGGGGACCAACAATGGTTCTCGAGTGCCGGCCACGTTGATGAGTTTGAGTTTTGAACTCATTTAGAGCTTTGTTTTTATTGATTTAGTGTCCTCAAATGCTTATTCTGTGCCAATAACTGATGATAAATCCTTGATTTTCAGGAATATGGATTGAGAAACAAAGCAAGGATACTAACAGGCAAAAAGGAACAAAATAGGCTAAAGAAATGAAGATGGGCGAGCCTGAGGATCGCCAAGAGCATTCGACGTGTCACGGAGTGGCTCCTCAGACCGCCTGAAGTTCAAGTGTGCCAAGCTCTAAAGGAAAGAATCAAGTCGGTGAGGAAAAAGGGCAGTCGATGGATCACCAAGTGAGTCCACGAATCCAAGATAGATCGCCCAAAGTTACAAGCCTTGGGGATGCTGAGTGCCAAGGCGAAAGGGTGATGGAAGAGACCAAAGGGCGGCTCCCCGAGTGGTTCGACGAGCCCGACTTACTTCGCCGAATGAGCTTTCGTAGCTTATTTTCTGCGACTATAAATACATTTTTGAACATTTAGTTTAGGATCTATCTATGTATCTATCTATGAATCAATCAATAAAAAAACTTCTGAACTTAGAAAATAATTTGGAGATAGTTTTCTGTAGATTTCTTTCTTAGTTTTGAAGGCTTAAAGAAATTCACTTTTGAGAAATTGGAAGTAGGTGTTTGATATTCATCAAATTGAAGCATTGTACAGACAAAACCACACTTACCCAGTTGATGGATAATCAATTTGATAACTGTTTTTACCTTTTTATAATGTCTAGCTAAAACTCCAAATTCTTGGGTTGTGATTATATAATTATGGGCTGATTTAGCTTATGGGTATTGCTAATTGTTAGTTTAAATGCTATTTAAAAGTGAGTTTAATCATTAACTGTGGTTTAATTTAAGAATTGTAGTTGCAAATACAGTTCTACGTTTGTGTTCTTGGCTTGCACGAGAGAGAGGTTTTAGAACTAAGGTTTTTGATTAATGGATTGTGGGTATTGTGTTGATTTGGGTTCAGCTCGAGAGAGTGAATCCTAAACCAATTCCACACATTTAGCTCGACAGAGTGAATGGATTAAGGTGTGTGCTGTTCTTATTTTGCATGGTTGTTGGTGTTCGAGAGAAATCACTTGATTCGGGGTAAATTGTTCGAGAGAAAATTTACCTCCCCTATAGCCTAGCCTACTCACTAATATCTAGCTATTTACTAATAGTTGCAATTACCCATATGTCTATATTGCCTATAATCGATCACATACTTTAAATCCGTCTCATTATTCTTAATTCTTATTGTTTGTGACTGCTATTTGTAGTTGATAATCAAAACCAAAACCCCCATTTGACTTTCGTGTCACCCCTTAATTTGAATGATGTCTTTATTCGATAATTTTTTTCCTATGACTGATTTGACCGCGTTTATACTTCCCAATTAAATTTGAAACACATACCGCTCCCTGTGGGATTCGACCCCAACTCATTTAGTTGGGTTTTTTTACTGATTTACGATCGTTGACACTTAGAATTGGATGAAGTGTCTTTGAAACGTTATTAATCAAAATGGCACAGCTGCCAAGGAGGGGTGTTGTTTGAAATTCTTTTGGTGAAGTTGAATTGTGTTCTTGTTAGTCATAGTTGAATCTACTTACTTTTAGTTTTGGTTTTTGTGTTGCTTGTTAAAATAGAGGAAATAAGTGTTAACGGTAGCAATGGTAGCCAAGTGGGCCACCAAGATGACATCGGGAATATCAATGATGTCAACGACCCAAATGTCAATGACCCTAATATAGTGGGTGGAGTTGGTGCCATTCCCTTGCCTCCAGTTGAAGGAAATGTTGTGCTCCACATTACAAGCACCATGTTGCAGCTCTTGCAATTGAAAGGTTTGTTTAGTGGGTTGGCTCATGAGGATCCTATGAGCATATAAGGAATGTTGTTGATGTATGCAGACCGTTCTCCTTTAAGAACATATCTCAAGAATCGGTCCGGCTGAGGTTGTTCCCATTTTCTCTAATGGGAGAAGCATGCAAGTGGTTGGCTGAGTTGCCAAGAGATTCTATCACTTCGTGGGAAAAGCTTATTACCGCATTCCAAGTGAGATTTTTCCCTCCTTCGAAGATGATGACTCTTTGGGACAATATTCAAAGCTTCAAGTATTTGGAGGGTGAGCCAATCCATGAGACTTGGCTAAAGTTCAAGAAGATGGTGCTGCAATGCCTAACTCATGGATTACCCGATAATGTACTGCTGCAATACTTCTACAGAAGCCTCGATTCAGTGAACAAAGGGGTGGCTGACCAGCTTTTTTCGGGAGGTTTAATGAAGCAGCCTTATGTGATTGCAGCCCAGCTTCTTGATGGCATGACCAAAATTAACCGGGCATGGCACACCCGCGAAGATCAAGTCTCTCCTCTTACTTCCAAATTGACAAAGGAACAAGTGGAAAAAGATCAAGAGAAAGACCAAAATATGGCAAAGATAATGACCCAGCTGGACATCTTGGCCAAGAACGTCATGGGTGCTGGTACAAGGAGTGTTAATGTTGTCGGTGTTGGTGGTGTAAACCCCGAAGAAGCCAAATTTGAAGGGATGTAAAACGAGGAAGTGAACTTCCTAGACAACCAATGAGGAGGTTATCGTGCTAACTACCCAAGGTCGTATGGTAACCAAGGTTGGAACAGAGATAAGGGCTGGAGATACTGTGATAGGGAGTGGCGTGATCGTAACGCCACCTGGAAGGAAAGAGAAGGGGAGAAGGATAGGTACGTTCCTCTCCACGAGCGTCAAAAGCCCAAAGATTCTGAGGGTGGCCGGACTGAGGATATGCTCTCACGTATTCTCAATAAGGTTGAAGGGTCCGATAAAGTGTTGAAATAAATGAAGGAAGATGTATCGACTCTCAACCAGACGGTGACCTCTCATTCCGTCTCTATCAAGCAGTTGGAGACCCAAATGGGTTAAATGTCTTCGCATCTAAACCTGAGACAACAAGGGGGGTTGCCTAGTGATACTATAGCAAACCCCAAGAACGAAGTTTGAATGGGTACTTGCGTCGTGCCACGACTTTAACTAAGGCGCTTCTTGGGAGGCAACCAAGTTTTTAATGCTTTGTGTTTTGTTTTTGGAATAACGGGTGTTGATTGTGTAGGTCAAAGTGTGGAATGTGTTTTAAAAATACAGGTTGGCGAGCCAAGAGTCCTATCAGTGACTCGCCGAAGAGGTCGTCGAGCCCGAATTGGACCGCCGTTGGACTTTCAAAAATAGCAAGAAGGAGTCTGTAAAACTCGGTGGGCCCATAGACAAGTCGGCGGCTCGCCGAACAGGTTGGCAAGCCCGATTTTGTCCGCCGTTTGGACCCCCAAATTAATTGGAAGTCCTGTAAAACTCGGCGAGGTAAGTCACCACTCGATGTATCGCTGAGTGGTTCGGCGAGGACAACTAATATCGCCGAAAGAGCCGCGAACTGAAAGGTTTTAAAAGGCCAAAGGTTTATAATTTCAAACTCTTTCACATTCCCTCACTTTTAGCCTCGTATAATCACCCCGCACATTGGATTTTCAATATTTTTCCTAGTTTTACCACTTTTGCTCTTTGATCTCGTGCTCGGAGTTGGAATACATTGCCACCTAGCTTTACAAATTTGTATTTCAGTTTAAAGGTTGGTTTTTCGAACCCTGAACTCTTAAATTGAGGTTGAACTTGAATGCATTTGTTTAAATCTTGATTGATGTGTGCTGGGCCTGTTCTGAAATCGTATTTGTGTGCTAGTTGCCTATTTTAATTTCAAAATGTGCTTAAAATGCTTATAATGATGATTTCCTAAGTTTTTCGCTTTGAAATTGATCATAAATTGTTCGGTTGTTGTATTTTGTTGTTGGGTCTAGTTGGGTAAAGTCTGAGTAACCCCGATTGTGCTAAATGATGTAATTTGCCCAATGATGGAGCCTTTGACGTCATTCTTAAGGGAAAAAGTCATCAAATGGCAATTTTTTGCCAAACCGGAGGAAGTCTGAGTACCCCGGTGGTATGGGTCTAAGTTTAATTGCATGAGTGTGTTGTTGAATTTTGTTTTCGGGGGCTGCGGGCTTGATTTTGAGAAAAGGGGTTGAAATTTGGCATGTTGGGCAATTCAATGAGCTTGGTCAAGCTCGCCGAACCACTCGGCGATTCACCAACGTCCCCCTTGATCGCCTTTAATTTCATGATTTTGCTAGACTAGAGTCTGTACCTTTCGGCGTGAAGCCTGAGATCGCTGAAAGTCTCCCTTGATCACCTTTTCTGCGCCCTAACCCCTAAAACACACTGTAACTTTCGACAGGCTAGTCTGAGCTCGCTGAATGATGTCGGCGATTCGCTGAAAGGCCCTGCATATCGCCGACCTGTCATATTTCTGGAAAATTTTTGATCCAGTGCTTTCGGCGAGACCGATCTGGCTCGCCAAAGAAACTCAGTGACTCGCCGACTCGCCGATCGGTTTGGCAAGTCTTTCTGCAACCTGTTATCTGCATTTTTCTTGGATTGTTTCTAACTTTTTCCGATGTGTTTCGTAGATATGGATAGGACCAACTTGGAAAACAGTGGTATGCTGCCCCACAAACGAGCACGGGGCATAGTGATTAATGAGGGAGCACCGTCTCCTTCAAAAAATGGAAAGAAGGCACTCCTAAGGGAGGCAAGGGCAAGGGCAAAGCGCCAGCAACTGAGATACCACAGCACAACTCCGCCAGTGAGGGGGAGTCTCTTGATTCTCAGGTCTCACTCTCCGAGCCTGATGATGACCAACCTCTACAGTCCCGGCGAGCAGAGATTCGTGGAAGAACTCGCCAAGATTCATCTAGGGTCCCGGAGTCTACCCCTCTTGCTGCTCTCCGGTGCAGACGGTGGTTCCAGCGCCACCAATTATGGTTCCTCCTACCCGGCTACTCGACAGGCTAAAAGCCGAGGGATTGAGGACCATCCTTGAAGAAAAGAAGTTGTCCACAGACGGTGTAGTGGAAAGATACCCTAATGTGTGGGACACTGTTCGATTCCACAGGTTTGAGCAGTTCACCAAGCCTCGAGGCCCCTACATCCCTACATGGGTCAGAGAGTTCTACACTGCCTATGGTGATTTAGTGCCAAAAGGAAAGAAGAAGGCTAGTACCTTCAGACCGGTAGAGTCTGTGGTGGTCCGAGAGAGGACAGTCAGATGCGAAAGCAATGAAATAAGCATCGTATTTGACAGGCCCAGAGACGTCGAGCACGAGTACCAGAGGATGACGACTTCACAGACTCTGGATGACCTAAAGGGATGGCTTGCTCCCCTCATTTCTCACACCACCCTGAGGTGGATTGAGGAAGGAGCTCACATTGAGAAGAAGGACCTGAACATCGCTGCTAGGTATTACTTCGGGTTCATTAGCAGCTCCATAATGCCTTTGTAGAATGAGTCCATCATCCGCCACCCAAAGGCGGCCTGTCTCGGATCAATCATCACCAAGAAGCGGCTCAACTTGGGACTCATTATTGAGCAGGAGATGGCTATGAGGGTCAAACAGTGTCAGACGTCCCTTCCTTTCCCAGTACTGGTTATAGAGCTATGTTTGCATGCTGGAGTTCCTCGTGACGAGAAGAGGGACATATAGGTCACTCCTACATCTTCCATCGATATCCGGCGCATAGAGGCCGAGTACACTGAGGATAAGTCGGATAGGAGTAGAGCAGCTACGGTGGATGCATCCCCGGAAGTTGATGTTGAGACTATCCCTGCAGAGGCATCTTTGCCTACTCTGGCCTCCGGGACTTCAGGTACACCTGCTTCCACTTCTTCCTAGGCTCCTGGTTGTTCTGCTGCTTTCTAGCCCACCAGGATTACTCAGGCCATGATCCTAAAGATGGGGCACCTAGCCCATTCTACCAATGTTCGGGCTACCCGGTTAGAGGCCAAGGTGCCTTGGATGATTGAGCGAGCCATCTTAGCTGCGTTGACACCCCTCCAGATATCTATTGATGCTCTCACGGTGAGAGTAGAGACTTGTGAGAGTAGACAGGGGGTTGCTTCTGAGGTGACGTCTTTAAAAGATGAGGTTTCAGATTTGAGGAAGGATGTGGACTATCTAAAGTCCACAGACTTCACTTTTCTCTTTGAGTCAGTTGAGGCTCAGGATGTCCCGATAAGTTCTGCGATGCCTCCGGCTATCACCGGAGATGTGATTAGAGCCGATGATGTAGCTGCTGAGTCCGATGCTGAGACACATAAGGAGTAGCTCGGTGTTCAAGAGGAGACCACTTACGAGGGCCTGACTGAGGTTGAGGAGGCCATGGTGGATTCAGCTGTGCAGACTTCTTTGAGGGACATGTCCATGGTAGGCTCTAGTGGAGCCAATGTTGATATTGCACCGGGCAATGATGCCCTGACAGATGGAGCGACTGTGTAGAGAGGATTCTTCTTTACCTCCCTTTTTGTCATTTTTATTGATTTGTGATTGTTATTGTTGCATTTGAGGACAACTACTTTTTTTTATTTGTGGTGGAATGAGGTATTTCTATACCTACCTCTTGTGTATATATTGGGTTTTGTGTTTTAAACTGTGTTTATCTTATCGGGTAGATGTTTGAGCTTATGGCTCCTTGTTATGAATGAAACTGATTTTTTAACCCATCTGAAAATTGTTGCCACCTCTTGTTGTGTGTGAATGTGGCTGTTCTTGTGAAAATTTGAGTATGATTTATGATCAATACCGATGAATTGAATAGTACTTTTAATCGAACAAAAATGAATGCACGGCTGAGATGAGGCCAAATGAAGTTGCATAAACAATATGTGGACTTTTTGCATCTCGTTGTCACTAGCCGGTTATCGAATGGAGTCTCTTGTGATGAACATTGCACAGTAGCTCGAATGAGTCTCATTTGATATTGGTGCCAATGCCTTGTGTGATGAGCTTACTTTGAACTTTATGTGATGACACCTAGAATTTGCCCCGTTCGTCCGGTTGACTAAGTGATGCAAGCTCTTGAAATAATCTTAGGCAACAATTTTGAAGAGGGAAATAATTTGACAATATATCTCTTTTGTGGCCAACCTTGTGAGGTGTGCGAACCTTGCTTGAACCCTCTTTGAGCCTTATCCTTTTCTTGATAGAAACTTGATGCAATTATGACCCCTCTTTATCAATTCACCCATAATCCTCATGAAGTATGGTTTGATTGAATAGCCAACTTAGGCCAAAAGCCTAAGTTGGGGGTGTGGTCAAAAGAGAAGGTAAATCAAGAAGTGTAAGAAAATCCCCCTTCTAGCAATGGTCTTGAAAAATATGGAACCCCTCCATATAAAAAAAAGAGAAAGAAAAGAAGAAAGCAAAAGAAAAAGAACGAAAAAAGTTGTGAAAGTTACAAAAGAAATGGGGTGTCCGGTATTCCATTGGAAGTTGAATAATGGGGTAAATTTTGAGCATGATTCAAATGTTGAAGAAAGGGAAGAAACTGATGTTCAAACCACATTTCATGAGCGTAGCAGCCACTGAGCCTAAATGACCATACATTTACACTTAGCCCCGTTACAAACCTTGTAAATACCTTTGAGATCTTGAGTGAGCTGAAACGAGTGTTGATTGGAAAATAAGGGTAAATCTATGGGTGAAGTGATGCATGTGTTCATCTTTGTGAGTGTTAGAGTTGTATGTGATTTCGGAGCTATAAATTGTTGAGAAATTGTGTGTGAATATAGAATCACCTTTGTTGTGAGGGCATTTGAGTACCTTTGTTGAGCTTGAAGTTGCATTTGAAGCAAGTATTGTGAACTTGAGTATCTTTGATAATGGTGAGTCACAAGTTGAATCTTTGAGTGCACAATTGATCCTTGCATGAGTAAGTTGAGTCTTGTTGTGTGCATTCATGATTGAGTCTTATGTAGCACTATTTGAGACATCCTTTTTGAACTGCTGAACTTGAGTTTTACTTGAGGACAAGCAAAAGTTTAAGTTGGGGGTGTTGATGAGTCCGAGTTTTGGACTCATTTAGAGCTTTGTTTATATTGATTTAGTGTCCTCAAATGCTTAATTTGTGCCAATAACTAATGTTAAATCCTTGATTTTCAGGAAAATGGATTCTGGAACAAAGCAAGGACACTAATAGGCAAAAAGTATCAAAACGGGCTTAATAAATGAAGATGGGTGAACCTGAGGATCGCCAAGAGCATTCGGCGTGTCGCCGAGTGGTTCCTCAGACCGCCTAAAGTTCCAGTGTGCCAAGCTCTAAAGGAAAGAACCAAGTCAGCGATGAAAAGGGGCAGTCGGCAGATCACCGAGTGATTCCGTGAAACAAAGATAGATCGCCCAAAGTTACAGGCCTTGAGGATGCTGAATGCCAAGGCGAAAGGGCGATGGAAGAGAACAAAGGGAGGCTCACCGAGTGGTTCGACGAGCCTGACTTACTTCGCCGAATGAGATTTCGTACCTTATTTTCTGCGACTATAAATACGTTTTTGAACATTTAGTTTAGGATCTATTTATCTATCTATCTATCTACGAATCAATCAATAAAAAAACTTCTGAACTTTGAAAATAATTTGGAGACAGCTTTCTCTAGAGTTCTTCCTTAGTTTTAAAGGATTGAAGAAATTCACTTTTGAGAAACTTGAAGTGGGTCTTTGATATTCATCAACTTGAAGCATTGTAAAGACAAAATCACTCTTACCCAGTTGATGGATAATCAATTTGGTAACTGTTTTTACCTTTTTATAATGTCTACCTAAAACCCAAAATTCTTGGGGTGTGATTATGTGATTATGGGCTGATTTAGCTTATGGGTATTGCTAATTGTTAATTTAAATGCTATTTAAAAGTGAGTTTAATCATTAACTGTGGTTTAATTTAAGAATTGTAGTTGCAAATGCAGTTCTATATTTGTGTTCTTGGCTTGCTCGAGAGAGAGGTTTTAGAACTAAGGTTTTTGATTAATGGTTTGTGGGTATTGGGTTGATTTGGGTTCAGCTCGAGAGAGTGAATCCTAAACCCAATTCCACACATTTAGCTCGAGAGAGTGAATGGATTAAGGTGTGGGCTGCTCTTATTTTGCATGATCGTTGATATTTGAGAGTAATCACTTGATTCGGGGTAAATTGTTCGAGAGAAAATTTACCTCCCCTATAGCCTAGCCTACTCACTAATATCTAGCTATTTACTAATAGTTGCAATTACCCATATGTCTATATTTCCTATAATCGATCACATCCAAAGAATCCGTCTCATTATTGTTAATTCTCATTGTTTGTGGCTGCGATTTATAGTTGATAATCAAAACCAAAACCCCCATTTGACATTCGTGTCACCTTTTTAATTTGAATGATGTCCTTATTCGATAATTTTTATTCCTATGACTGATTTGACCACGTTTATACTTCCTAATTGAATCTAAAACACATACCGCTCCCTGTGGGATTCGACCCCAACTAATTTAGTTGGGTTTTATACTGATTTACGATAGTTGACACTAAGAATTGGGTGAAGTGTCTTTATAACGTTATTAATCACACGTCCAGGGTGTCTATAAAGCCGTGTCAGTAGGGTCTTGTTTATGGTTGTGAGGACCCCACATCTATAAATGAAGGACTACATACATTTAAGAAAAGTTTCCCTTCTTTCATACTCTAAATCGTGCAATAGAGCTATGTCATAGAGACTTATTCTAACTCGTGCGTTCTCATATCCATTCGACTACCCCCCATACTAGAGGTGATTGAGAAGAAAAGGCAGTCCTTTATTGATGATTTGTTCTTAGCAAGAGTTTTGAGGAAGTCATGTGACTCCATAGGGGCTTGAGAGAAGCCCATGAGTGAGTAAGTGTTCAGTTTCAGAGGAATGCACCCATATTTATATGAATCGTGCATTTGAGCAAAAAACGAGTTGTAATCTTTTCCTTAAGCTTTGTTTCAGATAAGATCCTTATGAGGAAGTATGTTTAGAGCTTGGGTAGTATTTTCACCTGAAAAGGTAGCATGAGTTACTAGATCATGAGCAATAGTAGTGAAAGTGCCCAGAGTTAGAGGAAAGTATACAGAGGTAAGGTAATCTATGAAAACGAGAGTAATGGGGCATATTATGTTATTATAGTCATGCACCCAGTAAGTTGTTGATGAGGAGTTTTCCCTTATGGGTAGACTAAGAAGTGATGAGTTGTGAAGATTCCATCATAGGAGGTAGAGTGTGTTTTAGCTAGAAAGGGGCTTGTGATGAAGTGTCATTGTGTAGGTAATGACCAAGTGTAAGTGTCGAATATAAGAGCAAAAGTTTCATAAAGTGATAGATCTAAGCTAGGCTTATGATTTGTTTGAGAGGGTCATGATGGTCAGAAGGTTATAGAGCTGATCAAGTAATGAGGTATAGCATAGTAGGCGAGCAATCGTATTGATATTCGTATTTAGTAATGACCATTAAGCTTGAATTTGAGATGAGTGTCATGATCCAAAGAATGGTAACATGAGGGTGATTATGTTGGTCTTGAGATTTGATCTGGTAGACTTGACATAAGAGTAGGTGAGAAATTAAAATGTTTGATGCAATGAATATGAGTAGTACCAGTGAGAGATCCTAACGTTTAGATAAGGGCAGTGAAGTGTGGCTAAGTCACAAGAACATTATGAGGTGTACCGAGAGGATATGTAATCAAAAGAGGTTAAGAGAAACACCTTAGAAAGAGGTCTTAGTACCTGCTTATGGAGGGTTCGGTAGTCATGTATAAGCTTCTCCTTAGTGTTAGAGTAAAAGAGAATGTAAACCAGTTAGAGATGATGGAATAGGTCCATAGCTTTCAAGTGTCAGCTTTAGACCTAAGGGGGAGATGAAAAGATGAGAAATCAAGTCAAGTGTTTGAGAGTAAGATAGTAATGAGTTCCAAAGATTATGGGAGATATCTTCTTAGAGGTCCTTTTAGTAATGGAGTGATGTTAGAAAGAGGAGGTTGATATTCTTATCGTGGTAGTAATGGTGTGATAATTCCATCTAAGGTTATAAATGAGGAGGAAGAGGAGGATGAGGTTTTACCATGAGGAATAGTTAAATGAGAGCCCTTAGTTGGTTCCGAAGGAGTTTGTTAGTAGGAGTCTATGGAGTTGTTAGAGTACTAAGCTTGAATGTGGTGTTGTTAAACATTAGGTGGTTCTTAATATGAGCCCAATGTGGTGGTAAAGAGTAATAGTTTTGGGATGAGATTCCTTATAGAGAGGTATAAAACCCGAATCTAAGGATTTGGGTTAAGCTTGAATATAGTAAGAGCATACCATTAGACTCGGACCTTAGTAAGAATAACCCCATTCCATACCCAGTTCAGTCGCCATTAGACGATGAATGATCCCAAGGGGGAGATATTGTAACACCCCATAAAATTTTTGAACTAAGACTTGTGCCATCCTTCGTAGTGAGTAAGTCTTTACCAAGGAATTTAAATTTTTCCTAAGTATTAAGGTCACTAGATGTAGCACCTTGTGTTCCAAAAAGAACTAGAGAGAATTCATTGAAGTCATTCCTAAGTTCTTCTAAGTTTTGGGTCAACTTCAATTGATCATAACACTTAGCACAGGATGAGTTAGGTGGGCCATAAGATTTCCAACGACACCGAGTTTTCTAAATTTTGAGTTCTGAATAAAAAGTTATGACTGATTTACGAATGACCCTCAAACCTGGTAGCAGCTCCGCGATGGCTCCGCGTTACGGAGCCAATACGGACCTCACTCCCTGGTGAAAAAAATTTCTGACACCCAGTTCATTTTATTTATTTCTTTAAGGATATTTTGGTCCTAAAAACCCTTAGGAGGTCATCTAAATTTCCCTAAACATATAGAAAAATCAGTTTTCATAAATCAAACCCTCTCATCCACTCAAAAAATTCTACGTTCAAGAAATTCAAGAAACGCTAAGGCTAGGGTTCTTCTTCAAAGATTTTCCTTCAAGTTTCTTCAAGAAGATGGTTATTTCAGGTATGTAAGCTTCCATAGTGTGAGCTTGTTCACCTACACGCCAATCATGTTAATTTTAGTGTTAAATTCGTTCTAGAAACTTCAAGGTTTGATGTTCTTGAATTGTGTTCTTGAAATTGGCTTTCGTTCTTGAGTTAAGATGAGATTGATGAGTTCTTAAGGAAATCGTGTCAATTTTAGAGTTGTGTCACGACCCAGACCATCGTGATTGGCACCCACAATAACCCTCCGGTGGGAGAACCATTACTACTAACCAACTAACCATAGAAGCTAGACATTTAAATATACGGAAGTAGTTTTAAATGCATAAATCAAATAGAGTTCCCATACACTTCAAAGGTTTAAATAAAACTAACCAAACTAATGCGGAAGAACAACCTCTAGAACCTGAAAGTCAATGTACCAAAACTCTAAAGTTCAACAAGACTAAGAAAATGGTTGCAACCCAAACTAAACATAAGTGTATCTAAAGTACTAGTCTAAGTCCGAATAGAAATGGACTAAACATAACGAGAACTCATGGCAGCCTGGAAGGACTGGCTCAACCTTGAATTCGATCTCGATCACTGATCTCCTAAACGAGGTCTGTCAATAGTCGTCTGAAAATGCCCTGTACTCAACAAGGAAAGAGCAAGTGTAGTATCAGTACACAACCACAGTGTACTGGTAGGATCACGCGGCTATTTCGGTAAGTGAAACATATATAAGTAGTCACAACATAGTAAACACGCATATACCGAACATATACAATATCAGTTATCATTTCAGGATCAATGTAAAATTTCACATTCTCAATAATACGCATATATGGCAAGTCAATGGTCTTCTCATGGAACACATACCTAAACTGTTAGTGTGCCGGATCGTGACACCCGATCCAAGTTAGTGTGTCGGAACATGATACTCGTTCCAATATGTATGTCGGTACGTGACATCCGATCCCAGTTAGTGTGTCGAAACGTGACAACCGTTCCAATATTTATCTCGGTACGTGACATCCGATCCCAGTTAGTGTGTCGGAACGTGACACCTAATCCATTCAACATGCCACAATAACAATCTAAATGTACATTCTCATACTCATACAATCAAGTGTTGGTTTATGGCTTACAATCATTCATTCATACTCATTTACATTAGGTGTGATCAATAGTGCAACATTCGCATACATACATGCATTACAATAAAGCAAATACTAACATACATCACATAAAATATGAAATTAAAACCATCACCTACCTCGAAACTAAGCTTGAATCCCCCTAAGGCACTTGAATCTTCCCTTTCTGGATTCTTTCCGCATGTTCGTGGTCTAAAAACAACAAATTAATACAAGGATCAATAAACGAGGCCTAATTACCCAGAATACAATCGAAATAATCAACCCCAGGCCAAACCCAAGATCGAGATACCCAACTTAGAGCTTTTTCCATCATTAACTTTAAATCAAAACCTTCCCCCACCAATAATTATCCAGAAATCTAAGTTCTACGGATCGAAATACGGACTAGGGGAGTAAAATCCATACCTTTAGTGCTAGAAGAGATGGAAAACCTTCAAGAAAAAGCCCTGGGTCATCTCTTAGCTCTCAAGAACGAATCTTGCAGAATAATAATACTTTTGGGGTTTAATTCCGACTTAAGTCGCGTTTGTCCCGCTGTGGAGGACCCTATCCCGCTACAGCGGCCCCGTCCTGGCGGCTTGCATGGATACAAAGTGTCAAATATATAGTTCCAAACCCCCATTTCACAACACACCTTCAACCCATAACATGCAAAAGCTACCCGTTCACGCTAAGATCAGTTTCGAGAGTTCACTCGCCCAAATTTGATTCTGTAAAGTCATATGGGTTCTTTAACGTCTTAGTTATCTACTCATGTGATCAAATTCGTAATTAGATCTCTCATTCATTACCAGATTTCCCTAGAGCTTACTGACTCTGATTTCACCAAAATTTGGACTAGGCTAGGAACTCTCAAGTTACTACCAAAAACTTTTCTGACCCTAATTCTTTCCCCATTGGCTTTTCTCAAACGACGGAATTAGGTCATTACAACATGTATTAGGTATCTGATTCTAAAGAAAAATGTAGAGAGAGAATCGAATTTAGGCGAATTGGGGTTAGAAAATGAAGAAGGAAAAAGTCAGGCAGAATCTGGCACTCCACTCCGCGTCACGAACATGCCCTCCCTATGCCCAGCCAACCCCAAGAAACTCCTAATGTCAGTTGGAGATATGGGTCTAGGCCAATTCTGTACTGCCTCTATCTTCTGCGTATCAACTCTAATTCCATCACCGGAAATAATGTGACCTAGGAATGCCACACTCTCAAGCCAGAACTCACACTTGGAGAACTTAGCATACAACTCTCTATCCTTTAGAGTTTGGGAAACTATTTTGAGATGACTAGCATGATCTTCCTTACTCCTCGAATAGATTAGGATGTCATCAATGAATACCATAACAAACATATCTAAATAAGGCTAGAATAATCTGTTCATAAGGTCCATGAACGCTGCAGGTGCATTAGTTAAACCGAACGACATGACCAGAAACTCATAATGACCATAACGGGTCCTGAATGTTGTCTTTGGAATATCACATTCCCTTACTTTCAACTGATGGTAGCCTAATCTAAGGTCTATATTAAAAAAAACAAGTAGCACCCTGAAGTTGATCGAATGGATCATCAATTCTCGGAAGAGGATAATTATTATTGATAGTAACCTTGTTCAACTGACGGTAATCGATACACATTCTAAGAGAACCATCCTTCTTTCTCACAAATAAGACTGGAGCGCACCAAGGTGAGGCACTAGGTCGAATAAAACCTTTCTCTAGGAGATCTTTCAACTGCTCTTTTAACTCTTTCAACTCTGCTGGTGCCATTCTATATGGCGAAATAGATATATGACGAGTATCAGGAAAAATATCTATATTGAAGTCTCTTTCTCTCTCAGGAGGGACTCCGGGAAGATCATCTGGAAAGACTTCTGGAAACTCTTTTACTATAGGAACTGACTGGATAAGAGGTATCTCAACACTAGAGTCATTAAGTCGGACTAAGTGATAAACACACCCCTTGGAAACTAACTTCCTCCCCATGAGGTACGAAATAAAACGACCCTTAGGCACTGCTAAACTACTCTTCCACTCTATAACTGGTTCACTGGGAAACTGGAACTTGACTACTCGAGTTCTACAATCTATTGATGCATAACAGGCATGAAGCCAGTCTATACCTAGAATGACATCAAAATCTACTATATATAACTCAACTAAGTCAGCCATGGTACTCTTGTGATTGACGGAAAAGGTACAATCACGATAGACTCTGTTTACTAGAATAGACTCACCAACAAGTGTAGAAACACTGAATGGCTCAAGAATTTGCTCAGGAAGAACATCAAAATTCATTGCAACATAAGGAGTCACAAAAGATAAACTCGCCCCTGGATCTAGCAAAGCATAAACATTAAAGTTAAAGACTTGGATCATACTAGTGACAACATCTAGAGAATCCTCTTGCTCTTGGCGACTTGTGATAGCATAAAGACAGTTTTCTCCTCCGCCCGCCGCTGAAGTAGCTCCTCTAGATGCAGCTTTGTCTGGTTGAGCAACTGAAGAAGGATGGGCTATATTTCCCCCATTACCATTACCTTGCCTGTTCTTAGGACACTCTCTCATAAAATGACCATTCTAACCACACTTGAAGCAACCAGTGGAGCCATCACGACACACCCCTGAGTGGCTCCTACCTCACTTAGCACATGCATGAGTCCCATTACCTCCTTGTGCAACACTACCTTGAGAATGTGTAGGTATAGCTCTGAAATTCTGGGAATTCTTACTATTGTACTCACCTTTGTTCCTTTGTGCAGGTGCACTAGCAGATGATGGAGCAGGTCCCTTCTGCTTAGGTTGGAAAGAAGACCGGTTCGCATTACTTTTTTGCTGCAGGACTCATTCCCTGATGTCTTTGCCCTCTTATTCTTAAACTCTTCCCTATCCCTTAGCTTGGCCTCCTAAACCTGTTGCACATGATCATCAACCTTGGTAGGTCCATATCTCATATCAACATAGCTGTCTTGACTTCCTTACTTGAAAGACGAGACAACCTAGCAATGAATAAATTCATCCTGCTCCTCATGTCAGCAACCATCTCCGGAGCATAGTGGGAACGTTATGTGAACTTCAGACTGTATTCATGAACAACCATAGACTCTTGCTTAAGGGTAAGGAATTCTCGTACCTCGGCTTCTCTCAATTCACGGGGAAAGAAACACCCCAAGAAGGCCTCCTCAAAAAAAGCCCAACTCAGAAGTGGTGCATTTTCAACTCTATTCTTTTTCCAGTGATCAAACAAGATTCTAGCAACACCCTTCATTTTTTATGCAACTAGTTCCACTCGTTCAGCATCAGCAACATGCATAATCTCAAAAACCTTCTGAAGTTCTTCAACAAAGCTTTCTGGATCCTCAGTGACACTTGAACCAGTGAAGGTTGGAGGATTCATTCTTAGGAACTCACGGACCCTAAAAGTGTCAACCACTTCCTGTCGATTCTCTCTCAGTCCAACTTGATTGGTCACAACTTGGCTTAACATATGGATATCTTCATGGAACTCATCATTGGTGACCTCTCCTTCGGGTTGCACTTCAGGTGCATTAGGTACCCCTTGTTCCTCAACATTCCTCCTAGTGGGATGACCTCAGACAGCTCTTCGTGAAGGCATGTCTAAAAGGAGACTTTTATAGAGATACACTCTATCGCACGAAATGAGTATGAAAGAAGTGAGATAGTTCCTAAAATGTTGCAGCCTCCTAATTATAGATGTGGCACGCTTCACACCGATAACTAGGACTCTACAGACACGGCTTCATAGACTCCCTAGGAATCTTAAACTCTATGCTCTGATACCAAGTTTGCCACGCCTTGAGCCTACACCCTGGGTGGGACTGGAACACGAAAAACCATTGCTGGCCCCAAGCGAACCCTTGGCCTGGCTTAAATCATAGCGGAAGACTTAAAGAATTAATAGAAGGATTCAATACATCATTACTCAACTGTAAAAAATATAACTTAGAACGTTTAAAGATAAACATTCAACTTAGCTAAAATGGCAACTCAAGTCTTAACATAAGAAAGTGATAATGTAAAGACAATTGAACTAACTAACTGTCTATGAAGCCTCTAGACCATGAGGGATGTCGGGAAAAGACCTTCGATCATCCTAACAACTGTCAACTACTAAAATAATGTAAATTGGGATCCTCCGAAAAGCAAGTAAGCTCACCACAAGACTCTTAATGCTCAACTAGATCAACGAAACGTTGGATGCTGATTCTGGTTACCTATATCTGCATCATAACAACGATGCAGGACAAATGACATCAGTACATTGAATGTACGAGCATGCGAGGGGAATTCTAAAACAAGACATAAGCTTGAAAGGAACTGAAAGAACATACCTGGCTCAACTCAACTTAAATCATTTCAATATAAAGCAATAATATGGATGCAATATAAAGAAAAGCTTTTAAAACATGGATAAAAACTCTCTGTATTTAGAAATACAATAATAACTCTGTATGTATGCAAAGATACAATACAAACTATGTTTGTATATGAAAATACAAATAAATCTGTGTATATAAGAATACAAATAATAACTGTAGGAGTTTCTCTAACCGATAACCATCACTTAAGAGTTATGTGATGATACATCATTTTGCCTCACGCTGCCAGGGCCGTCCTATACCTTTCTAGGGGCATAGAACCTAACTACTAAGTGGATCCACTAGTCTATGCTAAAAATCACTAAGGAATCATCTAAAAAGTATGACCCTTTTCAACCCATGATGGCTACGTGGTTTATGGAGGTTGTGAGTTGTCTAAACTCTCCCCCATATCGGTGCTCAATACTACTCCCAAAATATACTAGCTCATATGTCTAAAAACATAACTTCTTTCTGTGGTTTGAGATAATTGCTCAAAAACTCGCCCAAAGGCTCTTTAGGAAATCAAAGTTTCCTATCTTGCTTACTTTGTGAAAGCATTTACTCTTTACTGAAAACTAGCTCAAAGGCTCTGTTGGAAATTGGAGTTTCCTTTCTTGTTTAAATGTGAAAAACATTTACTCTTTGGGAATACATAGTCCCCATATACTCTTTTGAAGAAATGAACTCCAACTCTTTACTCTTTACTGAAAAATTATCTCGAAGGCTGTGTTGGAAATCGGTGTTTCCTTTCTTGTTTAATTATGAAAACATTTTACTCTTTGGGAATACATATTCCCATATACTGTTTTAAAGAAATGAACTTCAACTCTTTACTCTTTACTCAACTCAAATCTCAAGTCTTAAAACAAAGTTAAAACATTTGTGAAAGACTTTTGGAAGACTCTATGAACTTCTCTTGACTTGACTCTTAACTTTCCTTGAATTGAATTATGGATTCAAGGCTCATGATCTTAGGTTATCGATGACTTTATGATATTTAGACGTAACTTAGAGTGTAGAAATCAACTAGAAAACATAGGTACATTTCAAGGGAACTCATATGGAAAGAAGTGGGAAAGGGTAGAAGACCTGGTGTCCCTAGCGCTCTGAGTGGCGCGGGGCGCCAGAGGCAAAACTACAGAATTGGGGATGGGGCGCACAATCTGGCGCGGCGCCCCAGAGCTCAAACTACAGAACACTTTGTGGGGCGCTCTGAGTGGCGCGGAGCCCCACCCCTTTTCCCCAGAATTTTGATGAATTCTCTTGGTCGTTTTTCAACTCTAAACACTCTAGATTCAATTGGTTCTTTCCCAATCACATAGATTCGAATACATAATAAAAATATGCAAGAATCCACTCAAAACGACATCTAATTTTATGAATTTAACTCAAGAACTCCTCAACAACTTCAACAATCAAGAACCCAATAAAAACTTCAATAAAATCCATCAAGCACTCAATTTATATACTTTCAAGAATATAATTTCGCTGAATGAAATCATTATTGGCGCGTGGGTGAATGAACCAAACGCTATGTGATCTCACATACCTTGTAGGGATAAACCCTTGGTGAAATCCACAAGCCTAGCTTCAAGAACTTGACGATTCCTTGCTTCTTCTCCTCTCTTCTCCTTTTCTTTTCTCTTCTCTCAAAACGCTAATTTATTTTGATGAAGCGTAAACTGAACCAAATCAGTTTAGACCCCAACATAATTACAAAAAAATGAATTTAATTAATTGGGTAATGAAAAGACCAAAGTACCCTTCTAAAATCCGGTATTGACTTTCCTTATCTAGACAACCCAATTTCAAATGGGCATATCTCCCTCATAGAAACTAAAAAATGGGAAAACTTGGTGGCGTTGGAAAGATAATTCAAAGATCTTTCCTATGGTATCTTGTAGCCCACCTAAATCATCCTGTGCTAGGAGTTATTGTGGTTTTAATTTGACCCAAAACTCTTACTTAGCTTAACTTTGTCAAACTTTCCAAATTTGATTATTTCCAAAAATGGTTTCCTTCTAATTCTAGTTCTTCTAGTTCTTTAGAATAGCGGGGTATTACTATATCTCCCCCTTGGGAACATTCGTCCTCAAATGAGACTACTCTTAGAAGGCTAAGGGTGTAACATCTAACATCTAGCTCAAACACCCAACTAGATACGTGCTGCCTACGAGACCTTGGTAAAACTGTGATGAAATCCATATTGATCATCTCCCACTTCCATACCAGAAGTTCTATATTCTGAGCCATACCACCGGGCCTCTGGTGCTCTACTTTAACTTGTTGGCAATTCGAACACTTGGCAACAAACTCTGCAAGGCCCTTCTTCATACTACTCAACCAATAAACTTCTCTCAAGACACGATACATTTTTATGGAACCTGGATGGATAGAATACCTGGAGCTATGAGCTTCCTCCATGATTCTCTCTTGAAGTTAATCCACCCTTAGCACACACAATCTACCTTGGTACCTCAATATACCATCTCCCCCTTGTTCAAAAGCCATTACTTTTTGCTTATGAACATTTGCCTTCAATTCAAGCAAAATAGGATCTTGGTCCTGTTTCTCTTTCACTTCAGACACTAATGATGATTTAGCCCCATTCATCACCACTACTCCTCCTTCTATGAAATCCATTAGTCGAACTCCTAATCGTACAAATATGTGCACATCTTTTGCTAACTCTTTCTTATATTCCTCAAAATGGGTGGTACTACCCATAGATAATCTACTCAAAGCATCAACAACAACATTAGCCTTGCCTGGGTGATAGAGAATACTTATATCATAATCCTTGATTAACTCTAACCAACTTCGCTGTCCGAGATTGAGCTCTTTCTGACTAAACACATACTGAAGACTCTTATGATCGGTGAACACGTCTACATGAACACCATAAAGATAATGACGCCATATTTTCAAAGCAAATACTATGGTAGCCAACTCTAAGTCATGGGTTGGGTAGTTCTTCTCGTGAACCTTAAGTTGTCTGGAGGCATAAGCTATAACTTTGCCATTCTGCATTAACACACAACCCAAACCAACTCTAGATGCATCACAATATACAACAAAGCCTTGTGTACGCTCTGGTAAGGTCAATATTGGGGAGTAGTCCACCTCTTTTTCAATTCCTAAAAGCTTTTCTCACAAGCTTCAGACCATTGAAACTTCACTGTTTTCTGAGTTAACTTAGTCAAAGGGGACAAAATGGATGAGAACCCCTCAACTAACTTTCTATAGTATCCATCCAACCCTAAGAAACTCCTAATGTCAGTTGGAGATGTGGGTCTAGGCCAATTCTGTACTGCCTCTATCTTCTGTGTATCAACTCTAACTCCATCATCGGAAAGAATGTGACCTAGGAATGCCACACACTCAAGCCAGAACTCACACTTAGAGAACTTAGCAGACAACTCTCTATCCTTTAGAGTTTGGAGAACTATTCTGAGATGACTAGCATGATCTTCCTAACTCATCGAATAGATTAGGATGTCATCAATGAATACGATAACAAACATATCTAAATAAGGCTTGAATACTCTGTTCATAAGGTCCATAAACATTGCAGGTGCATTAGTTAAACCGAACGACATGACCAGAAACTCATAATGATCATAACGGGTCCTGAATGCTGTCTTTGGAATATCACATTCATTTACTTTCAACTGATGGTAGCCTGATCTGAGGTCTATCTAAAAATACAAGTAGCACCCTGAAGTTCATCGAAGGGATCATCAATTCTCGGAAGAGGATACTTATTCTTGATAGTAACCTTGTTTAACTAACGGTAATCTATACACATTCTAAGAGAACCATCCTTCTTTCTCACAAATAAGACCAGAGCGCCCCAAGGTGAGACACTTGGTCGAATAAAACCTTTCTCTAGGAGATCTTTCAACTGCTCTTTTACCTCTTTCAACTCTGTTGGTGCCATTCTATATGGCAGAATAGATATATGATGAGTATCAGGAAGAATATCTATACCGTAGACTATTTCTCTCTCAGGAGGGACTCTGGGAAGATCATCTGGAAAGACATCTGGAAACTCTTTTACTACTGGAACTGACTGGATAGGAGGTATCTCAACAGTAGAGTCATTAAGTCAGACTAAGAAATAGACACACACCTTGGAAACTAACTTCCTCGCCTTAAGGTACGAAATAAAACGAACCTTAGGAACTGCTAAACTACTCTTCCACTCTATAACTGGTTCACTGGGAAACTGGAACTTAACTACTCGAGTTCTACAATCTATTTATGGATAACAGGCATGAAGCCAGTCCATACCTAGAATGACACCAAAATATACCATATCTAACTCAACTAAGTCAGCCATGGTACTCTTGTGATTGACCGAAAATGTACAATCACGATAGACTCTCTCTACTAGAATAGACTCACCAACAGGTGTAAAAACACTGAATGACAACATCTGGTGAATTCTCTTGCTATTGGCGACTAGTGATAGCATAAAGACAAATTCCTCCTCCGCCCACCCCTGAAGTAGCTCCTCTAGATGCAGCTTTGTCTGGTTGAGCAACTGAAGAAGACTGGGCTCTATTGCCACAATTACCATTACCCTACCTGTTCTTAGGACACTCTATCATAAAATGACCATTCTAACCAAACTTGAAGCAAACAGTGGAGCCATCACGACACACCCCTGAGTGGCTCCTACCACACTTAGCACATGCTGGAGTCCCATTACCTCATTATGCAACACTACCTTGAGAATGTGCAGGTCTAGCTCTGAAATTCTGGGAATTCTGACTATAGTACTCACCTTTGTTCCTTTGTGCAGGTGCACTAGAAGATAATGGAGCAGGTCCCTTCTGCTTAGGTTGGAAAGAAGACCGGTTTGCATTACTTTTTTGCTGCCCGGACTCATTCCCTCAAGTCTTAGCCCTCTTACTCTTAAATTCCTACCTATCCCTCATCTTTTCCTCCTCAACCAGTTGCACATGGATTGTCAGCCTTCCTATTTCCATATCCCCTATTAGCATCGCTCCCTTGCCTTCCTTACTTAAAAGACGAGACAACCCAGCAACAAATAAACTAATCCTGCCCCTCAGGTCAGCAACCATCTCCGGAGCATAGCGGGAAAGTTGTGTGAATTTCAGATTGTATTCATGAACACTCATAGACTCCTACTTAAGGGTAAGGAATTCTCGTACCTTGACTTCTCTCCCCCATATCAGTGCTCAATACTACTCCCTAAATATACTAGCTCATATGTTTAAAACATAACTTCTTTCTGTAGTTTTAGATAATTGCTCAAAAACTAGCCCAAAGGCTCTCTAGGAAATCAAAGTTTCCTCTCTTTTGTTTACTTTGTGAAAGCATTTACTATTTACTGAAAACTAGCTCAAAGGCTATCTTGGAAATCGGAGTTTCCTTTCTTGTTTAAATGTGAAAAACATTAACTCTTTGGGAATAAATAGTCACCATATACTCTTTTGAAGAAATGAACTTCAACTCTTTACTCTTTACTAAAAAACTAGCTCAAAGCTTTGTTGGAAATCAGTGTTTCCTTTCCTGTTTAAATGTGAAAACATTTTACTCTTTGGGAATAAATAGTCCCCATATACTCTTTTGAAGAAATGAACTTCAATTCTTTACTCTTTACTCAACTCAAATCTCTAGTCTTAAAACAAAGTTAAAACATTTGTGAAAGACTTTTGGAAGACTCTATGAACTTCTCTTGACTTGACTCTTAACTTTCCTTGAATTGAATTATGGATTCAAGGCTCATGATCTCATGTTATGGATGATTTAACGATGTTTATACGTACCTTAGAGTGTAGAAATCAACTAGAAAACATAGGTACGTTTCAAGGAAACTAATACGGAAAAAAATGGGAAAGGGTAGAAGACCTGGCGTCCCTGGTGCTCTGAGTTGCGTGGGGCGCCAGAGGCAAAACTACAGAACTGGGGATGGAGTGCACTGGCTGGTGCGGCACCCTAGATCCCAAACGACAGAACACTTTGTGGGGCGCTCAAAGTGGCGCGGCACCCCACCCCTTTTCCCCAGAATTTTGACGAATTCTCTTGGTCGTTTTTCAACTCTAAACCTTCTAGATTCAATTGGTTCTTTTCCAAAACACTTAGATTTGAATACATAATCAAAATATGCAAGAATCCACTCAAAACGACATCTCTATTCATTAATTTAACTCAAGAACTCCCAAACAACTTCAACAATCAAGAACCCAATAGAAACTTCAAAAACATCCATCAAGAACTCAATTTCTATACTTTCAAGAGTATAATTTCACTGAATTAAATCATGATTGGCATGTGGGTGAATGAACCCAAGCTATGTAATCTCACATACCTCGTAGGGATTAACCCTTGGCAAAATCCACAAGACTAGCTTCAAGAACTTGATGATTCCTTGCTTCTTCTCCTCTCTTCTCCTTTTCTTTTCTCATCTCTCAAAACCCGAACTAATTTTGATGAAGCGTAAACTGAACCAAATCAATTTAGACCCCAACATAATTACCAAAAATGAATTTAATTAATTGGGTAGTGAAAAGACTAAAGTACCCTTCTAAAATCTTGTTTTGACTTTCCTTATCTAGACAGCCCAACTTCAAATGGGCATATCTCCCTCATACGAACTCAAAAATGGAAACTTGATGGAGATTGAAAGATAATTCAAAGATATTTCCTACGGTATCTGGTAGTCCACCTAACTCATCATGTTCTAGGAGTTACGGTCGTTTGAAGTTGACCTAAAACTCATACTTAGCTTAACTTTGTTAAACTTTCCAAATTTGATTATTTCCAAAAATGGTATCCTTCTAATTATAGTTCTTTCTAGTTCTTTCGAATAGCGGGGTGTTACAAAGTCCCCTTGAGTCTTTTGAGGAGTCTTCTACAATTTCTAATAACTTGTTTCAAGACTCGAGTAAGTGAGTATGATAATGAGGAAAATGTATTCATGAGTCTACATTATCATCACGAGATCCTTCATAGTATGAACCATAACTCTTGAATTCATAATTCACATTCAAGATAGGGTTAAGAGTAAAGTTCAAGAAAGTCTTTGCGTTCAATTGTGAATCCTTTAAGTCCAACTATCGATTTGAACTAAGTTTTGATGAAGTAAGTATGAGAATGAGAAGAGTCGTATACATGAGTTCCTTAATATTCTTTAGACCATTGAGTCGAGTCGTTCATGCTCATAAATTCTGCATGAACTCCATACATTGAGTGTCTTCGAGAGGAGAAGCATCTTCAAGTTCTAAATCTTGAGTATTGAGTTCCTAACCCTTTTGAGATTATATTCCTAATCATGGGACTATTAGATGTTAACCATGAAGTCCTTGAGTTGAGTTGTCCATGCTCATAATTCTGTATGATTCGAGTTGAGCATTCTTTAAATGAGTAGTATCATTGAAGTTCTTGAGTTCCAAGTATTGAGTTCTATCTATGGTTATTGAACAACTTGAATTTAGTCGTTCACGTCCATAATTCGGCATGAACCCTATTTTAAGAAGTCTTTTACAAATGCTTTAAACTTGTTTTAAGACTTGAGCATTGAGTTGAGTATGAGTAAAAGTGAAGTTCATTTTCTTCAAAAGATTATATTGGAACTAAGTATTTCAAAAGAGTAAATGTTTTCACATTTAAGCAAGAGAGGAAACACTGATTTCCAAGAGAGCCTTTGAGCTAGTTTTTGAGTAATTATCTCAAACCACAGAAAGAGTTATGTTTTTGAACATATGAGCTAGTTACATTTTGGGAGTAGTATTGATCACCAATTTGGGGACAAGTTGAGTTCAGATAATTCAAGATCCCCATAAACCATGTAGCCAGCATGGGTAGAAAAGGGTCATACTTTTTAGATGATTCCTTAGAGCTTTTTAGCATAGACTAGTGGATCCACTTAGTGTTAGGTTCTATAACCCTGGAAAGGTATAGGAAGCCCCTGGCAGCGCGAGGTAAGACGCTGTATTATCACATAGCTCATGGTGATGGTTGTCGGTTAGAGAAACTCCATAGAGATAATTTTTATTTTTATACAGAGTTTATTTTGTATTTTTATATACAAACAGAGTTTATATTGTATCGTTGCATACAAACTGAGTTACTATTGAATTTTTCAATACATTGAGTTGATTTCTACTATTATAAAAGTTTTCCATATATTGCATCTGTATTGTTGTTTATATTGAGTTGACTATCCAGAGTTGAGAACCCAGAGTCGAGTATCTTATAATTGAGTTGAGCCCTATTTCACTAAGTTGAATATCCTATTGTTGAGTTGAGCCTTATTTCACTGAGTTGAATATCCTATTGTTGAGTTGAGCCTTATTTCACTGAGTTGAATACCTTATCATCGAGTGAGCCCTATTTTCTCTGAGTTGAGTTGAACTATGTTTCTTTGAGTTGAGTTGAACTATGTTTCTTTGAGTTGAGTTGAGAGAGTTGAGAAGAGGTAAGTATGTTTCTATCCGACCAGTTCAAGCTTATGTTATGCTTTAGAATTCCCCTTACATGCTCGTACATTCCATGTACTGAGTCATTTGGCCTGCATCGTTTCATGATGCAGATACAAGTACTCAGGGTCATCAACAGGCGCTTCGTTGATGCCGCATGCAGTTCGAGTAAGCTATGGTGAGCCTTCCTGCTTCCGGAGGGTTCCACTTGTACTTTCAGTTGTTAGGATGTCGTGGGCCTTGTCCCGACTTCCATCTGTGTATGTTAGAGGCTTCATTGATAGACAGTAGAGTTTCAGAAGTCTGTTCATTTATTTTGTTAAATGTTTTAAAGACTTAAGTTACCTATTTTATGGCGAGTGGAGTATATTATTTTCATTGAGAGTTATTCATTTGAGTGAAATATTTGTAATTGAGTAAAATGAATTTTATTTAGTGTTTAAGCTTTGTATGGTTGATTTAGTCTTCCGCTTCTAGTTAGCCAGGATGAGGGTTCGCTTGGGGACCAACAATGGTTCTCGAGTGCCGGCCACGTCCAGGGTGTAGGCTCGGGTTGTGACAATATATATATATATAATTATCATCATATTTCATATTATATTAAAAGTGGGAAACTTTCAAGTTCAAAGTTGGATTACAAAAATGTCGTTCGCTAATTTTTTAATTAAAAAAATACCTTACTAACTTTTAAAATTAAATATATAATGACAATTAAACTGAATCAAATACATGATTAGTTGTTACAACTTATCATTTTTCACTTTTAATTAGGTTTAATTGTTAGTCCTTTTAGCTTTGAAGCCCCTGGAATATTGAATAATTCTCTTGTCTTTCAAGAAAATATTATATCAAGAACATTTAAGTGTAAAAATATAAATATACATTTTATAAATATGATTAATAAAAAAAAGTAAAATACAAACAAATATAAAATGGGATTGTATGGCCATAGTATATGAAAAGGCAAATCATTCTTTTATATTCATTTGAATTGATTTCCTCTTTTATTGCTTATGAAATAAATGTCTTTTCTTTTAAGCTTTCATATACATTTCTATAATAACTTCTTATGTTCTTCATTTTTCATTCTTCATTCTTCATCAATTAGCAAAAAATAAGAAGTAAATTAATTAATAATTTCTTGGTTCCATTTCGTCAACACAACAAAATCCATCTATAAAATCAGGTAAAAAAATTTTTTTTCTATTACTTTCGCATTCACTCACAAATTTTGATGTACAAAATTTCTTCTTTTATAAATTGGGTATAAAATGTTAGTTCACTACACTTTTTAATTTAATCATCTTATAATTCTTATTTTAATTTTTATTGATCGGTTATTCTTTCTTATTCCGATCAATATATTATTCCTTTTTCATTTTGCATGCATATGATGATATGCATATTTTATTGCTTTTAAGTTAATTGGATTGATATTAGAAATGTTTTCTATACATGAGTTAAGCCTATATAAGTTTTATACAATAATAGAGGTCAAACATGCAAGGCACGTTTCCAGAACTAGTATTATTAAAAGTGGAAAGCTCAAACCTTCAAATTTTGATTTATATTTTGCCCCTCCACTAAATTATTGTCTCTTCTTAATCGCCGCACGAGCATCTGCTCTTGCAATTGACTATAATATGTAGATTACAAGAAGGTAGTGTTTCGTACACCTGCATAATTCTTGAGTTCGGAGCCAAAAGAGTCCCTTTTAAAACTAAAATACACAAAGGACCACTTACTTTTCTATTTAACCAAAACGGAAAAATAGCTTGAAGTTGTGCGTTTTGCCTTTAATATTAACTACTGTCATCCAATAATTTTTTTTTAAAAGTCGCTTATCTTTAAGCGTTTTGCTTCATCATATTTTTTGAAGTGGCTCCAAATTGAATGATTTGGTTAACTTTTTATATTTTTTTAAAAACAATTGCTCGCAGTTGAGTAATTTAGTTAACTTTTATTTATTTTTTAAAGTTGCTCCAAGTTGAGTGATGTTCTTACTTTTGGGTGGACACTTACTTTTGTACTTTTATAAGTATAACTATATCCTATTTTCTCTAATTGAAGTGAAAAAATCAATTTTAAATTTACTTTTCAAAAAAAATTATTTAAAAAAAAGATATATTCATATAGGGGTATATTTGATCTTTCTCACACATTTTTTTTAACTTTTCCGATTGAACAACTAATTTGAATTTATTATTTTGATAGTAAAAATTATTTTTTAACTAACTTTCTTGTAAAATCTATCATATCTACCCCCTTTTTTTTACAGATACAAAATATAAATTATAATATATCCAAAAAATATTGTTTTGAATATTCTCTTTACTTTTTTTTTCATTCACGGTTATTTTTTTAATTTCTCATATATTTACACTTAAGAATAAAATAAAAAATAAAAGAAGAATAATAAACTCATATAATGATAATCAATGAAGTCAAAAAATGTGTGAAAACGGTCATATATACCCCTACATGATTACTTATTTTTTTAAATAATCACTTTAGTTAGATAAACGGGTATATGTGAGCTACTTTTATAATGGTGAGAGTATATGTGAGATATTTTTTATAAAAGTAGGAGTATATGTGAGCCATTTTTATAACGAGGGTATGTCAATTCTAAATGACAAAGTTGAGGGATATATCAAACCCTTTTCCCATTAAATTATATAATTCTTCGTAACAAAGCTAATATTCTCCAACTTATTTTGTGATAATTGTAATTGTCACTAATCATGATAAATTTAGTATCGTCACAATTATATCTTGTCGGTAAAAGTAATACTTTTAGTGACAAGATGATAGATTTAACTACAAAACTGTTAACTTTTTTTATAGTGATAAATTTGTTCCTAATTTATACATTTTAGGAAGAAATATTATTTTGGTATATAAAAAGTAGTCATTGGTGACGAAATTATATTTGTTCAACTACGAAATACATATAACTTTAGAGACAACTGGATTCGTCACTAATTGAAACTAATTAATTAGTAACGATGTAGTTTTGTTGGTGATAATAACTTTTTTAGTAACAAAATATACTATTAACTACAATTTTTTTTTTACTTTTTATTACAAATAAATTTGTCTCAAATGTTTACGCATTTGGAGACGATTTTTCTTTTGGTAGTTAATATAATACTTTTATCGACGAAGCACTAAATCGTCTTTGTATACTTTTAGCAACCCACATTTAGTGACGACTGATTGAAAAAGAAAATTTCATTACACTAGATATTTAGTGACGAAATATGATTTATAAGGGACAAAATTATTTGTCCCTGATAATCGAATTTATTGTAGTGGTAAAGTATCATAACATGTTCAGGTGTAACTATCATTTGTTACAAAAATATGCAGAAGATAAGTCAATTTGAACAAAATAATTAACAAAGAATCTGCGCATACACAAGTCAATTAGAGTTGGCGCTTTCAAAAAAGTATTCATGTCGTTTATTTCATAATAATTCCTAAATATCCCGGTGCAGATTAGCATCCTGTACTGAGGAATATATAACTATACTAAAGTTCACTTCTACCATAGATTTTACATATTTGGTTGTTAGGTGAAAAGAGCCAAGTGACACACTTTATAGTCAGAAAAAATGCCTATTTAAGTGAAATTGACACTAAAAATATATAAAAGCCACATGAAAGCAAAAAGGAACCTGAAATAGAATTGTAGATGAATAAATAAAGAAAGATGAATAGGAAGAAGGGTACGCTATAAAAGAGTCAAGTGGAACACTTCAAAGTCACAAAAAACACCCAATTAAGTTGGACATGCACTCAAAAAATCAGAAAGCCACATGAAAGCAAAAACAACCCTACACAGAAATATGAATATAGAAAAAGTAGAGGAAAATACGGAAATGAGTTATGACCAAGGATATTCTATAAAGGATGAAACTTTAAAAGACAAGTAAAACATTGATACATGTGAAAGAGTGAAAAAGACACTTTTTGAGCCACGAGGAACGACAATCTACATATATAATGTGAGAAAGGAATCAATACAAAATGCTTGATGGATCCTTGGATCTATATTTAACTTTTCTATTTTGGAGTAAAAGATCATTCATAAATAAAGAGGGCATATAGTAAATAAGAAAATGAAACTTATAATAGATTAAAACATGAGAATATCAAAACCTCATTGTATCCAAGTAGCACCTTGTGGGAGTATGAAAGTCATAAGTAGTGTAACACCCCGGAAAACTTTTGAGCCAAGACTTGAACCATCCTTCGTAGTGAGTATGTTTTTACCAAGGAATTTAAATTTTTCCTAAGTGTTAAGGTCACTAGATGTAGCACCTTGAGTTCCAAAAAGAATTAAAGAGAATTTCATTAATCCACAAAAGCATTTAGAGTTTTAGAGAGAAGATTCAAGAGGAGAAAAAGTTCAAAGTTTCAATCATTCGTTCAAGAAATTCAAGATTTCACCAAGAACCTAGTTCTTTGAGGTATGTAGGCCTCCATAGTGTTGGGTTTGTTCACCCACACACAAATCATGAGTTTCTTTTGCGAATTTATCCATAAATATTGAGCAATTTAATTTCTTGATGAGTTCTTGATAAGTGTTCTTGAAGTTTCCTTATCAATTAAGTTTTGATGTAAGATTCTACTTGGATCAACTTCAAACGATCATATCTCTTAGAATATAAAGACTTACGTGGCTCATAACCTATCAAATTAAAGGTATTTGAATCTACTTTCCAATGCCACCAATTTCACGTCAATCCAATTTCTGAGTAAAAAGTTATGACCATTTTAGTAACCTGATACATTGTTGTTACGAATTAGCCGACGGGAAAACATTAAAAAGAGTTGTTTTTGTCTTTTTACCTCCAAGAAAACCCTAAACGAATTTCTTGACTAATAAAAGGCTCAAAACAATCAGATTTTCATCTTTTAATCCATAATTCTCTTCTCTCTCAAACCCTAGTGCAAAACCCTAAGTAAAAATCAAAGTAGAAGACTACATTCAAGATTCTTTCAATCTTTTTCAAGATTCTTTCATTCTTCTTCAATGTAAGTCCTTCTCCAAGAATTTCATTCTTTCCAACTCAAATTCCATTATACAATTATGAATCACTAATGAAAATCATAATTCTTGGTCATAGAGATTTCAAAAAACTAATTCAAGAATCTCAAGAAAGGTTTTCTTGATTGTTTACCTTCAAGCTAGGGTTTCGAGACTTCTAATCAAGATTCTTCAAGAACTTTGTCCTTCAAGGTTTGTAAGGCTTTCATAGTGTTGGCCTAGTTCGTCCTCATGCCCTACATTTACTTTCAGATTAGTAAAAGAGTACTTTAGGATTTTTTTCCTAGATTTGAGTATTCTTGAGATAAGTTGATTTTGAGTTCTTGAATTCATGTTTCTTTAAAAAATTCTATTCCTAATTATTGAGTTTCTATATTATTATTAAGATCCTAGAGTTGATTTGTTCATGTTTATATTTCAGAATGAACCCTATTTTGAGTTATAAATTTTGAAAAGTTTTTTATAAAGCCAACACTTGAGTTCTTAAACAAAGTTTTGAGGAAGTAAGTATGAGAATGAGAAGAGTCGTATACATGAGTCCATATTGTTATGTCGACCCTTGAGTCAAGTCGTTCATGCCCATAATTCTGCATGAACTCCATAAATCGAGTATCTTTGAGAGGAGTAGTATCTTCAAGTTCTAAGTTCTTGAGTATTGAGTTCCTTTCCCTTTTGAGATTATATTCCTAATTGTGGTACTACTACATGTCACCCATGAAGGTCCTTGAGTTGAGTTGTTCATGCCCATAATTTCGCATAAACCCTATGAGTCGAGCAATCTCGAGATGAGTAGTATCATTGAGTCTTTGAGTTCAGGAGTTTTTGTGTTCCATGTATTGAGTTCTATATATATGGTTATTTAAAAATTTGAATTGAGTCGTTCACGTCCATAACTCAGCATGAATCCTATTTTGAGAAGTCTTTTACAATCACTTTAAACTTTTTTTAAGACTTGGGAACTTGAGTTTGAGAAAGAGTAGAGTTGAGTTCATTTTTTCAAAATAAATATATGGGAACTAAGTATTCCCAAGAGTAAATGTTTATTACATTTAAGCAAAGAGAAAACACCAATTTCCAAAAGAGTTTCATGAGAAGTTTTTAGTACAATCTCTTTTAAGAGAAAACCTTTTGAGTAATAATCTCAAACGACATAAAGAATTATATTTTTAAACATACGAGCTAGTTATATTTTGGGAGTAGTATTAAGCATCGATATGGGGGAGAGTTTAGAAAACTGATGTCACGCCTTGAGGCTACCTCCTGGACGTAAACACGGGACCTAGGATCACGAGTGACCCCAAGCTAACCCTGAGCTGGCATATCATAATCATACTTAAACAACTGAACAAAAGATACTATGCAGAAGCTTAAAAGATGAGATATACTGAATGATGGGGAATACCCTAAACTAGTCTGAACATATAAATATTGAATAAGAGTTAAAGATACTGGACTATAACTTAAAATACTAAAGTTGAATCTTTATATGTCTGAAATAAGCCTCTAATTGACTAGAGATGCTGGGACATGCCCCCAACTAATTCTAGCAAAACTAAAACTAAAATGAAGACTGAATGTAAAAGAACATGTCTATCGTCCTCGAAGAATGAGGACTCACCACTGATACTGCTGAATATGGATCGGGAACCGATCTACACGTATTCTGAATGCTGAGGACCTGAACCTACATCATGAAAAAGATGTAGCGCAGAGTATGCGTCAGTACTTAGAATGTACTGAGCATGCAGGATAGGATAAAGTTGAACAAACATATAACTGAACAAAGCATATTTAGCAATGATATAATCTTAACAGAATCATAATACTGAAATATACTGAATATTAACTAAACTGAATGCAATGACCAAGTACATAACATGCTGAAACTGAATACTGAGATATAACTGGGATCCTGGTCAAATGCACTAGAGTCTGTCTGTGGGAGCTACTAATAACTGACATAAAACCACGTGATTTAAACATGGAGTCCGATGTATACGCCCCATCAAGATGACCCAATATACCTTGCCAGGGGTATAAAGGCATGACTGGCGTGATCACTCAATCTGATGCCCACAGAGGGGACTTATAAACCTATGGGGGCACGTAGTTCAGGGACTATGAGGGTGAATGACCCTAGTCCAACTCGGTGTTAAGCCTATTCCCAACTGAAAATGTGTACAATACAACATAACTGAAATACACTGGATAGCTCAATATTCTGACATGCTAACTGAAAATGCAACATTAAATACTGATAATGAAACATTTGAAAAATTGAGGCATGTATATTTGTTCATCTGTCCTAGCTAGTGTAATTCATGAATTAAACGAATCTACACAACTAGGATTCTGAATTTCATGCAAGGAACTAAGCAACAATGTTACAACAACATGAAAATCTGATTAGGAATATTCTAACAGCTAAATCACAACAATTCTCTAAAGTTTAAGAAACCCTAGCTCTAGATAATATGAAGGGAATCAAAATTCTGACTGAATTCTAGGGACCTAATGCGTGAAAGGAACCCACCAGTGAAATCCCATATACCTGGTGACGAATTCCACAGAGAAATCTTTTGATTTCGGAGCTGGAATTGAAGGGAACTTATTGTGTTCTTGGAAGGGTTTTGGTCAACTGTTTCTTCTCATTTTGCTCTAGTTTGATCGATTTTTTTAGAATGAATTGACTTGGGTAAGTTCTTCTTTAGTTACTAGGCTTAAACTGACTAAAACGACGTAGTTTAAGGATTAAACGACGTAGTTTAGGTGTATAACACATAGGGGAAAAGACCAAAATGACCCTAACTTAAAATTTGACGAAGCCATCGATGGGCATGACCGATGGACCGTGGTCTGACCGACGGTCCGTCCAATCAGTCGTCGTTTGGCATCTGGGAGTTGAAAGTTTAGGTTCTGACCCACGAACCTGGACCACGGACCATGGTCCAACCTTCAGTCTGTAGGTCCTGGCGTAGGTCAACCCTTAGCTTAAATCTCTAGGGGTTCTGGGGAGGGAGTTGAGGTGGCCAACCACGGACCCCACCTACGGTCCATGGGTCAACCTACAGTCCGTAGGTGGCACCTACAACTTTTGAAAAGTCTCCTGGTTGGTCTTTCTAGGAGACGGGGTGTTACATTATCTCCCCCTTGGGAACATTCATCCTCAAATGAAGTCTAAACTAGCTGAATATAGAGGGAAAGAGTTGCAATCCCTACCACTAGTATTTGTAGGAACTGGAACCTGCTAATTGTTCTGGTTGGCTACACTTTGAGCCAAAAGCTGGATCGCATTTTGAGTTTTTTTGCATTTAAAACCTCATGGTCTGGGACTGGAGAAACTATTTTAGCGTTGCGGGCATTAGCATTCCTTGCATAAGCTCTACGAGGAGACATGATCTGAAACGCATAACGTCGAGTTAGAAAGGAGATCATAACCATGCAAGATAAGAATAACAAGAAAGTGATGTTTTTTCTAAGACATTTCGTAGCCTCCCCCTCATAGGTGTGGCGCGCTTCATACTCATGAAATGGACTCTACTTAGTGCGGCTTTTCAGACATCATAGGACTCTTAAACCTAATGCTCTGATACCAAGTTTGTCACACCTCGAGGCTACCCCCTGGACGTAAACACGGGACCTAGGATCACGAGTGACCCCAAGCTTCACCTGAGCTGGGATATCATAAGCATACTTAAACAACTGAACAAAATATACTATGCGGAAGCTTAAAACATGAGATATACAGAATGAGGGGAATACCCAAAACTAGTCTGAACATATAAATACTGAATAAGAGTTAATGATACTGCACTATAACTCAAAATACTAAAGGTGAATCTGTCTATGTCTGAAATAAGCCTCTAACTGACTAGAGATGCTGGGACATGCCCCCAGCTAACTCTAGCAAAACTGACACTAAAATGAAATACTGAATGTAAAAGAACATGCCTATCGTCCTCGAAAATGAGGACTCACCACTGATACTGCTGAATATGGATTGGGCACCGATCTACACATGATCTGAATGCTGAGGACCTGAACCTACATCATGAAAAGATGAAGCGCAGAGTATCCGTTAGTACTTAGAAGGTACTGAGCATGCACGATAGGATAAAGCTGAACAAATAAATAAGTGAACAAAGCATATTGAGCAATGATATAATCTGAAGAGAATAATAATACTGAAATATTCTGAATATGAACTAAACTGAATGCAATGACCAAGTACATAACATGCTAAAACTGAATACTGAGATATAACTGGCAACCTGGTCAAATGCACTAGAGTCTGATTGTGGGAGATACTAATAACAGACATAAAACCACGTGAGCTAAATGTGGAGTCTGATGTATACGCCCATCGAGAGGACCCAATATACCTTGCCAGGGGTATAAAGGCATGACTGGCGTGATCACTAAATCTGATGCTCACAGAGGGGACTTACAAACCTACAGGGGTACGTAGTTCTAAGACTATGAGGGTGACTGACCCTAGTCCAACTCGTTATTAAGCCTACTCCCAACTGGAAATGTGTACAATACAACCTTACTAAAATACACTGGATAGCTCAATATTCTTACATGCTAACTGAAAATGCAACATTAAATACTGATAATGAAACATTTGAAAAGCTGAGGCATGTATATATGTTCATCTGTTCTAGCTAGTGTAATTCATGAACTAAACGAATCTACATAAGTAGGTTTCTGAATTTCATGCAATGAACTAAGAAACAGTGGTACAACAACATGAAAATCTGATTATGAATATTCTAACAGCTAAATCACAAAAATTCTTTAAAGTTCAAGAAACCCTAGGTCTAGATAATATGAAGGGAATCAAGAATCTGACTGAATTCTAGAGACCTAATGGGTGAAAGGAACCCACCAGTGAAATCCCACATACCTGGTGACGAATTCCACGGAGAAATCTTTCAATTTCGGAGCTTTAATTGAAGAGAACTTGCTGCGGTCTTGGAAGGGTTTTGGTCGACTGTATCTTCTCATTTTTCTCTGGTTTGATTGATTTTTTTGGAGATTGAATTGACTAGGGTTAGTTCTGATTTAGTTACTAGGCTTAAACTGACCAAAATGACGTAGTTGAGGGATTAAACGACGTAGTTTATGTGTCTAACGCATAGAGGAAAAGACCAAAATGACCCTAACTTAAAATATGACGGGGCCATCAACGGGCCTGACCGACAGACCGTGGAATGACCAACGGTCCGTCCAGTCAATCGTCGTTTGGCGTCGGAGAGTTGAAAGTTGAGGGTGTGACCCACAGCCCTAGACCACAGACCGTGGTCCAACCTACGGTCTGTAGGTCAACCCTTAACTGAAATTTTTGGGGGTTCTTCGGAGGGAGTTGAGGTGGCCAACCACGGACCCCACCTACTGTCCATGGGTCAACCTACGGTCCGAAGGTGGCAGCCTTTGGTGGAACCTGTAACTTCTGAAAAGTCTGCCGGTTTATCTTTCTAAGATACGGGGGTGTTAGATTATCTCCCACTTGGGAACATTCATCCTCGAATGAAGTCTAAACTAGATGAATATGGAGGGAAAGAGTTGCAATCCCTACCACTAGTATTTGTAGGAACTGGAACCTGCTGATTGTTCTGGTTGGCTAAACTTTGAGCCAAAAGCTGGATCACATTTCAAAACTCTGCATTTGAAACCTCATGGTCTGGGACTAGAGGAACTGCGTTAGCGTTATGGGCATTAGCATTCCTTGTGTAAGCTCTACGAGGAGGCATGATCTTAAACATATAACATTGAGTTAGAAAGGAGATCATACCCACACACGATAAAAATAACAAGAAAGTGAAGTTTTTCCTAAGAAACTTTGTAGCCTCCACCTCATAAATGTGGCACGCTTCCCACTCATGAAACGGACTCTACTTAGTGCGACTTTTTAGACATCCTAGGACTCTTAACCCTAATTCTCTGATACAAAGTTTGTTGCGCCCCGAGGCTACCCCCCCGGACGTAAACACGGGACCTAGGATCACGAGTGACCCAAGCTAACCCTTAGCTGGCATATCATAAGCATACTTAACAACTGAACAAAAGATACTATGCGGAAGCTTAAAACATGAGATATACTGAATGATGGGGAATACCCAAAACTAGTCTGAACATATAAATACTGAATAAGAGTTAATAATACTGGACTATAACTCAAAATACTAAAGCTGAATTTTTCTATGTCTGAAATAAGCCTCTAACTGACTAGAGATGCTGGGACATGCCCGAGCTAACTCAAGCAAAACTGAAACTAAAATGAAAGACTGAATGTAAAAGAACATGTCTATCGTCCTCGAAGAATAGGACTCACCACTGATACTGCTGAATACAGATCGGGAATTGATCTACACGTGATCTGAATGCTGAGGACCTGAACCTACATCACGAAAAGATGTAGCACAGAGTATGCGTAAGAACTTAGAAGGTACTGAGCATGCAGAATAGGATAAAGCTGTATCATCACATAGGTCATAGTGATGGTTGTCGGTTAGAGAATCTCCCACAGAGTATATTGTATTTTTATATACAAACTGAGTTATTATTATATTCTTCAATACATTGAGTCGCCATCTACTGTTTTAAAAGATTTCCATACATTGCATCTTTTATTATTGCTTTATCTTGAGTTGAGTATCAAGAGCTGAGTATCTTATTGTTAAGTTGAGCCCTATTTCTCAAAGTTGAGTTGAACTATGTTTCACAGAGTTCAATATTTTATTGTTGTGTTGAGCCCTATTTCTCTAAGTTGAGTTGAACATGTTTCACTGAGTTGTGTCTCTTATTATTGAGTTGCACTATGTTTCATTGAGTTGAGTTGAGTTTAGTGACTTGAGAAGAGGTAAGTATGCTTTTCCATCGGTTCAAGCTTATGTTTATGTTTTAGAATTCCCCTTACATGGTCGTACATTCCATGTACTAAGCCATTTGGCCTGTATCGTTTCATGATGCAGATACATGTATTCAGGATCATCAATAGGCATTTCGTTGAGGTCATCTGAGATTCCAGCCAGCTTCGGTGAGCCTCCTTATATTCCGGATGACTTCACATTTATCTTACAGTTATTAGTTTTGAGATGTCGTGGGTCTTGTCCCGATATCCTTCTGTAATAGTAGAGGCTTCATAGATAGACAGGGTTGAGGATATTTTGTATTCACTTTTATTTTGAGTATTGTACAGACTTTTGAAAAGGTTGAGTATTCAAGTTTATTGAATTTATTTGAGTTTTAAGCTTTTGTATGCTTGGGTTAGTCTTTCGCTTGTAGTCATCCAGGATGAGGGTTCGCTTGGGGACCAGCAATGGTTCTCGGGTACCGGCCACGTCAAGGGTGTAGACTCAGGTCATGACAAACTTTGTATCACATCATAGAGTTCAAGTGTCCTAGGATGTCTGTGAAGCCATGTCAAGTAGGATCTTATTTATGGTTGTGAGGGCCCCCACTTCTATAAATGAGGGACTACAGACATTTATGAAAAGTTACCCATCTTTCATACTCTTAATCGTGCAATAGAGTTATGGCATAGTGATTTATTCTAACTAGTGTGTTCTCATAATTATTCAACTACACCCCATACTAAAGGTGGTTGAAAAGTAAAGTTGAAGATCCTTATGGATGAGTTATTCTTAGCAAGAGCCTTGAGGAAGTCATGAGACTCCAGAGGGGATTGAGAGAAGCCAATGAGTGAGTTAAATGTGGAGTTTCAAAGGAATGCACTCATATTCATATGAATCGTGCGTTTGAGCTAAAGGCGAGTTGTACTCTCTTCCCTAAGCCTAGATTCAACTGAGATCTTTAGGAGGAAGTATGTTTAGAGCTTGGGTGGTATTTTCACCCGAGAAGGGTAGCATGAGTTACGAGATCATGAGCAGTAGTAGTGAATGAGCCCATAGTTAGAGGAAAATATGTAGAGGTTTAGTAATCTAACTAAGGGAGATGGTGTTTTGACAAGCTATGTTACTATAGTCATGCACCTAGTAAGTTAGTAATGAGGAGTTTTCCCTTATGGGTAAACTAAGAGTTGATGAGTTGTGAAGATTCCATCATAAGAGGTAGAGTGTGTTGTAGCTAGAAAGGAGTTTGTGATGAAGTGTCATTGTGTAGGTACTGACCAAGTGTAAGTGTTGAATAGAAGAGCAGGAGTATACATAAGGTGATAGATCTAAGCTAGGCTTATCATTTTGAGGGAGAGCCCATAACATTCAAAGTATTATAGAACTAATTAGGCATTGATGTATAGTGAATGAGTGAATAGTACTCAAGTTGTGAAGGGAAATGTGATTGTAAAATTGTAAGTATGAATACTAAGAGGTAAGTATTGACTATTTGTCATAAGGTCCTAGTGGACGTGTGTTTCTGAATTTGTATCCAGTAGTTGTAAGTTAGTATAGTAAGTAAGCAATCATATTGATATTCGGGTTTAGTCATAAATATTAGGCTTGAATTTGAGATGAGTGTCATGATCAAAAGAATGGCAACATGAGGGTGATGATGCTAGTCTTGAGGTTTGATCTAGAAGACTTGACATAGATTAGGTGAGGAATTAATGTGATAAGATGCAATAAATATGAGTGGTACAAGTGAGAGACCCTAACGTTTAGATAAGGGCGGTGAAGTGTGGCTAAGTCACAAGAGTAACAAGAGCATTAAGAGGTGTGCCGAGATGGTATGTACCAGATGAGGTTCTAATTAAGTTATAATTTTCCATGTATGCCTAGATACCATAATTGAGTTGTCAATGTAGAATAGGTCCATAGCTTTCAAGTGTTAGCTTTAGACCTAAGGGGGAGATGATAAGATGAGAAATCAAGTCAAGTGTTGAGAATTTCTTAAGGAGCTGGTTAGTAGGAGTCCATGGAGTTGTTAGAGTACTAAGCTTGAAGCTTGAATGTGGTGTTGTTAAACATGAGGTGGTTCTTGATATGAGCCCAATATGGTGGTAAAGAGTAATAGTTTTGGGATGAGATTCCCCATAGAGAGGTATAGAAACCGAACCTGAGGATTTGGGTTAAGCTTGAATATAGTAAGAGCATACCATTAGACTCAAACCTTAGTAAGAGTAACCCCATTCCATACCCAGTCCAGTCGTCATTCGAAGACGAATGATCCCAAGGGGGAGATATTGTAACACCCCAGAAATTTTTTGAGCTAAGACTTGAACCATCATTCGTAGTGAGTAAGTTTTTACCAAGGAATTTAAATTTTTCCTAAGTGTTAAGGTCACTAGATGTAGCACCTTGAGTTCTTAAAAGAATTAAAGAAAATTTCATTCATCCCCAAAAGCGTTTAGGGTTTTAGAGAGAAGATTCAAGAGGAGAAAAAGTTCAATGTTTCAAGAGTTCGTTCAAGAAATCAGATTCGCCAAGAACCTAGTTCTTTGAGGTATGTAAGCTTCCATAGTGTTGGGTTTGTTCACCCACACGCCAATCATGAGTTTCTTTTGTGAATCTATCCATAAATATTGAGCAATTTAATTTCTTGATGAGTTCTTGATAAGTGTTCTTGAAGTTTCCTTAT
>JAJONR010002486.1:0-65392 GCA_029582245.1 Solanum etuberosum | reverse complement strand
GGGGGATTTTATTAGGTTAAATCCTTTTTTTAATAGTTTGACAACAATCCATATGTCTTTGATTCATGGGTTATTTTTATTCGAAATTCATTATTTAAGAATTGTTTTTTATATTTGTCGTCGTTTAATTTGCCATTTTACACGTCATTCATGAGTGCAACACACACACTTCATATATTTTTTATTATTGGAAAAAAAGGGTAAACATGACCAATGGAAACCTACATGAGACGTCTAAAATGAGCATCGCTCAGTTAAGGTGACTAAGTGAAACTTTGTGTCAACTTTAAGGGGCTACCTATGGGTTAGGCCTATTATAGGGATCATGTTAAAAGCTTTAAAAGCAAAATAACTTACCCCATTCTTCATCCCGCCCCCCCACCCCCACTCCACCCCATCCCCACAAAAAATATACTTCAAACTTTTTAAGTTAACCTTCCCACCCCCAACTCCAACACCTCAAAAATTATTAATTTTTCACTACTCTGACCCCCCCCCCCCACCCACCCCCAATCCCAATGCCTCAAAAATAATTATATTTTTGCTTTTTTTTAAATAAATTCAATATATTTTTTACTACTTCAATCTCCCCCCCCCCCCCACCTCCCACTCAGCCCCTTCCCAACAAAAAAATAATTTTTTTTCTTATCCCACCTACACCTTAAAAAAATATTAATGTCACTTTTCTTTCTTATATAAATGAGTGTTGTAAAACTACAGCAAAATAAGACAAGAAATATAGAAGATTATAATAGAGATAGAAAGACAAGAGATGAGAGATTTTCTTATTCATCCAAATATTCAAGTGTTCACCAACTCTTGAAGTGTCTATAAATAAACTCTTATGACTCTATTTATAGTGTAACATAGAGGCATACAAAAGGGGAGTCATAAACATGACATTAAACATGAATATAATGGAGGAGGTTATTGAGGTGAAAGGTTACAAGAATAATGATCATAAAGGTGGAGGTTATTTTCGGAAGTAATGTAGTAACTTCTTGGTGTAGTAGACATCCACACTATATTATTTAATTTATTATATAACACTCCCCCTTAGATGTCCATAGATAATTTACCTCGTTAAAACCTTACCAGGAACAAACCTTATGGGAAAAAATCCTAGTGAATGAAAAAGAGTACACATATCTTTTAATACGCTTTGAATGTTGCCTCGTTAAAAATCTTACTAGGAAAACTCAATTGGGATAAAACCAGGTTTAAGGAAAAGAATAGAACGCGTATATTTCTCCCCCCGATAAAAACTTTACTTTATATCTCAGAGATGATGCATTCCAATCTTATATCACAACTTCTCAAATATTGATGTTGGTAATCCTTAGTGAATAAGTTTTCAATATTATCACTTGAACCGGTCTTTTAACGTCTATCTCACCATTTTGTTGAAGCTCATGTGTGAAGAAGAATTTTGGTGAAATATGCTTTGTCCGATCTCCCTTGATTGTATTCTCCATCCAAAAACACCCTCAACTTACTTCATAGATTAATATTATTTCTACATGATATGAAGAAGTGATTACTAATGTTTGATTCTTTGAACGCCAAGATATTGTTGCGCCTCCATATATAAACAAATAGCCCATTTGCAATCAAACTTTATGCGGATCATATAAATATTTTGCATCTACATAATCAAATCATTTCTAACTAAGAGATTGATCATTTCAATTTTGTCTCTTCTTCTAAAAGAAAACCACACATATTCTATGTGTTGAGTCACTTGCTTTGTTAGTTTCTTGGCATAAGTTGAATGATAATATGACAATCCATTCACATAAATTTCATTATGTATATCATATAATCTTCTAGCATTTGTATAACTAGCAATTTTTAAGTGCACCAATTGCACTAATACATAGCATTTTAAAATCATTTTCATAAGATTCAATTGATTCTTTCTCTGCGTGAAGCAATCCAGAATCATTGGGTACTCAATGAAACTGTTTTAAGACCTCTTAAATCCTTCAAGAATCTTCATATATCCTTCATCTTCTAGTTATACATAATAATCATTCATTATACATATTCAAGTATTTCATCTATTGGCAGACTGAAACATGTCTCATTGCATCCACCACTGAAGAATATATCTTTATTTAATAATATCAGAAATTTTGTGAAAAAACTCTTTATGCCCCAAGGCACGAACCGTACTTTATATTTTATGATTATACTTTCGCACAATGATTCATTTGTACCCCATTGACACTATATCTTGATCTGTAACACCCCGAAAACTTTTTGAGCTAGGACTCGAACCATTCTTCGTCGTGGGTAAGATTTTTTACTGGGAATTTAAAATTTCTTAAGTGTTAAGGTCACTAGATGTAGCACCTTGAGTTCCAAAAAGAACAGAAGAGAAATTCATTCAAGTCATCTGTGAGTTCTTTTAAGTTTTCGGTCAACTTCAAACGACCATAACTTTTAGTACATAATGACTTAGGTGGTCCATGAGATACCAAATCGAAGATCATTGAGTCCTCTTTCCACCGTCACTAAGTTTGCTAAAATCCAAGTCTGGATGAGGGAGATATGACTGTTGAGTGCAGCCTCTCTAGATAGGGCCTTTCCACCCGAACTAAGAAGGGGTATTTTCATCTTTTCCTTACCCCCACTTAGTCTAAACATTAATTACACCCAATTAAGGGTATAAACTGATTAGAATCAGTTTCATTCATCCTCAAAGCGTTTAGGGTTTTAGAGAGAAGATTCAAGAGGAAAAAAATTTCAAGGTTTCAAGCATTCGTTCAAGAAATTCAAGATTTCGCCAAGAACCTATTTATTTGAGGTATGTAAGTTTACATAGTGTTGGGTTTTTTCACCCACACGCCAATCATGAGTTTTTTTTACGAATTTCATCTATGAGATTGAGTATATTGAGAATCTTGTTGAGTTCTTGAGGTTTTGTGCTTCGTTCTTTGATAACGAAGTTCTTGTTGAGTTCTTGAGGTTAGAGTTGCGAATGAGTGTTGTTCTTGGTGGGTTTTGGTGTAGAATTCGTTGTAATTATGATAGGTTTAAGGATCCAAAAGAGTTTGAGGGAAATCGTTCGTATCTAGATGAGTTAGGGCATGAGTTTGAACAAGAAAATTTGTTGGTTTACTGGGCAGAGGCTTGGGGTTTTGCGCCACTCAATGCGCCCCAACTAGTGTTTTGTAGGTTAGGGTCTGGCGCCCTGTGCCACTTAGTGCGCCAGGGTCTCCAGGTCCCTACCCTTCCATCCTTCTTTCCACATGAGTCCCCTTGAATCGCACCTATGTTTTCTACTTGATATTCACAATTAAAATCTTCATTAATCCTTGAGATATCTTGCCTATCAAAGTTATAACTCTTGAATTCAAAATTCAAATGCAAGATAGAGTTAAAAGTAAAGTTTGAGAAAGTCCCTTTGAGTCTTTTCGAGGAATCTTCTACAATTACTTATAAATTATTTCAACACTCTAGTAACTGAGTATGAGGATGAGGAGAAAGTATTCATGAGTCTACATTATCATTCAGATTCTTGAGTCGAGTCGTTCATGCCCATAAATTCCGCATGAACTCCATAAATTTAGTATCTTTGAGAGGAAGAGTATCTTCGAATTCTAAGTTCTTGAGTATTGAGTTCCTAACCCTTTTGAGATTATATTCGTAATTATGGGACTACTACATATTACACATGAAAGTTCTTGAGTTTAGTCGGTCATGCCCATAATTTCACATGAACCCTATGAGTCGAGCATTCTCGAGATGAGTAGTATCATTGAGTTATTGAGTTCTAGTGTTATTGAGTTTCGAGTATTGAGTTCTATATGTATGGTTGTTGAAACCCTTTGAATTAAGTCATTCATGTCCATAATTTGGCATAAACCCTATTTTGAGAAGTCTTTTACAATTATTTATAAAAAATTTAAAGACTTGAGTAAATGAGTATGAGGATGAGGTTAGACGAGTATCATTTTTCAAAATGAATATACGGGAACTAATTATTCCCAAGAGTAAATATTTTTACATTTAGAGGAAACTTCTATTTCCAAATAAGTTTATGAGGAAGTTTTGAGTATAATCTCTTTTAAGAGAAACCTTTTAAGTAATAATCTCAAAGTTTGAGAATGAGGAAATGTTTTTAAACATATTAGCATGAGCTATATTATTGGGAGTAGTATTGAGCACCGATATGGGGGAGATTTCAGACAACTCACAACCCCCATAAACCATGTATGCCAACGTGGGTAGAAAGGGTCATACTTTTTAGATGATTCCTTATTGTTTTTTAAGCATAGCTTAGTGGATCCACTTACTTGAGGATGTCTTATACTCCGGCAAGGTATAGAATAATTCTGGCAGCGTGGGTGAGACGTTGTATCATCACATAGCTCATAGTGATGGTTATCGGTTAGAGAATCTCCCAAATAAGAGTTATTATTGTAATTTTACTTACAATTGAGTTATTATTGTATTTTTGCATATAATTGAGTTATTATCTACGGTTTTAAAAGCATTTCATATATTACATCTTTTATTGTTGTTTTATCCTTGAGTATCTTTGAGTTGAGTATCTTGAGTTTAGTATCTTCGAGCTGAGTATCTTACCTTTGAGTTGAGTATCTTATCCTTGAGTTGAGTATCCTATCCTTGAGTGGAGTTTGAGTTGAGTTGAGTGAGTTTGAGAAGGGGTAAATATGTTTCTTTTCTATCAATTCAAGCTTATATTTATGCTTTAGAATTCCCCTTACATGCTCGTACATTCCATGTACTGACGTCATTTGGCTTGCATCATTTCATGATGCAGATACAAGTATTCAGGATCATCAACAGGCGTTTCGTTGAGGTCATGTGATATTCCAGTCAGCTTTGGTGAGCCTTCTTATATTCCGGACGACTTCACCTTTACCTTACAGTTAGTAGTTTTCAGATGTCGCGGGTCTTGTCATGATATCCTTCTGTAATAGTAGAGGTTTCATAGATAAACAGAGTTGAGGAGTTTTCTGTATTTACTTTCTTTTGAGTATTGTACAAACTTTTTAAAAGATTGAGTAGTTGAGTTCAATGAAATTTAATTCAGTTTTAAGCTTATGTATGCTTGAGTTAGTCTTCCGCTTGTAGCCAGCCAAGATGAGGGTTCTCTTGGGGACCAACAATGGTTCTCGAGTGTTGGTCACGTCCAGGGTGTAAGCTCGGGTCGTGACATGATCTATGAACTATAAGTTCAAAACATCAGTTTTCTAAGTGAAATAAAATATACTTGAATAGTGCATTTTATTTGGTCAATCATTTATCTGTCCACATTATATGTCAAATTTAAATTCAAGATCCTCGTTACCATTTATAGCATTAAGTGCTACTTCATATAAAAAAAATCATCGACGATCATTTGACTCGATTCCAATATGAAACTTCCAGTTAACTATATATAAAATATCCCTTTTTATCAAAAAAATGTATATCATTTATATATTCATTGATGGAAATAAAATTGAAGTTTCCCTAAATGAAATTTTATTTAAGAGAATGAAAACTCTAATAAGCTTTTCTCTAATTCTTTTTTTCTTTTTCTTCATTGTTTGAACAGTCTATGCTGCCTCAATTTTCTCAGTTTTTTCGGCCCATCATTTTCTAAAACTAGAAAAAGAACAAGATATTATACCCCGTCTCAATTTATATAGCACATTTTATATTTTAGTCTATCATACATAAAAAAAATATTTGAGTTTTGGACAACCTAACATGTATAAATTACTTTCTTGAGAAAATACAAATTATGTGATTACACAAGTCTATTTTGAATTTTTTATGTCTTGACTTGTGTAGAACTTGCATAACAGAACATAGGTGAGAATAACGAGTTATGTAGTTGCTTTACCATAAAGACCCTCCTGCTCCCACACATTAATAAGAAAGTCTACCATTTCCTAGTAAATAAAATGCACAGCAGTCAGTAGCTAGCTACAAGCAAAATGAAAAGAAAACTATCTTAGCTAATATGATAATTTACCGGTAAAGGGAATGGTTGAGGGAAAAGCTTATTGGTCCGTAGCAACATTTCATAACATATATATAAATTACAATATTTTTTTATGATGGAACAAACTTGTTAAAAATGTATGTAATACAGTTTAGTGCGCGATAGTTGAAAGAAGCAACCCAATATTACTAATTTAAAAACCAAATTGTGTCGAAGGAATAAAACTCAGTCATACTTACACTTTCAAAAAAGTGAAGAAATTACCTTAATTTGGATTCTTCAACTGAAGAATGCTTCTGTGGTGTTTTATTTACACACCATTTTTGCCTCATTTGATTCCAAAGAAGTAGCCCTGTTCCAGGCAATGTTAAATTCCATCATAACATAAAGAAAATAATAAGAGAGAAAAGTATGTACTTGCCATGATTACCAAATTCTGAATTGCTTCTCTCCATCTCACATGCACTAGTACGACTGCACCAAAAGTCGTCACTTAAACTAGTTTTACTCAATAGTTTTCTTTGAACTTTCAGTTCTTCAGAAGGATTATCCACTAAAACAACATGGGGAGAATTTATGTATGTGTGTGTATATATATATATATATATATATATATTAAAACAATTTAAAAAAATCAATTGGCATGACTTTGTAATTCATTTCTATAGAAAATCCAATATGATCCCCTAAATTGTGAAGAAAAAAATGCACACTTTATGCCTACATATAATAGGATCCCCTTTTCTAGTAAATGTATTTGAATATTTATATTAAGGGTGATACTATATTCAAACACATATCACAAAAATTAATGCAGATTATATCTGTGTATTTAGTTTAGGGTGATACAATATAATGGAGTGCACAATTGAGCATTATTAATTTTAAAAATAAAGTGTCAATTATATCTACGTATCAAAGAAAAAAATTATATTTGTGTATAAAAAAATTATACAATTAAAACAATGTGAAACCTAAACCTCTATCTAAGAAATGATACAATTTAGCATCACCTACTTAATCAATTGCAAAAGACGAAAAGGTACATGATGCAGATGCACTGAATCATAAGTTAAAGTTATCGTCAATATTTCTTCCATTAGCCTAGTGTTAGACATTTCACAATATTCCTTTCATTCTACCTATGATTTATAAATTTGAAAAAATATATATTCTATGAAAGAAATACATAAGGTGAGAGAAAGACATTGAAAATACCTTCTATCATTTTTTCCTCATTTTCATATCGATTTTCTCTCTTTCTTCTTGACTCTCTTATTTGGCTCAAATTTGTATTCAATGTAATATAAACATTAAACACTATTAAAAAAAATTAATAAAATATATACAAAACGAAAAAATGAAAAATCAAGTCTACTAAATTCAGAGTGTGTCCTTAAGAAAATTATTTCCCTCAAGCACCCGAGATTATGGAATATATCCCCCAGGATAGAATGATTTACTTCAGCGAAATAGTGATACCTCAAATTTTGATGAACTTCGAACTACTAACTCAACAAGGGCAAATCAAACTTGAGTTTTTGTGAAAAGAAAACAAGTAGAAAATAAGAAAAATTATAGTTGAAAATGAGAGGAAACCCCTATGTTTATAAATAAAAGGGTAGTATGAACAAGTATTTATTGTGTCTTATCAGAAAAGTCATAATCTTTCAAAAAAAAGAACTTCATTTCCCATTCACACTTTTTAAAACTAACAATTCCCCACATGAATGAAGAATGACTATAAGAAAAAGGAATATGGACAAGTGTGTGATTTACTAGCAAAGATTAATTGCATCTTGCATTTGGATAAGTAGGTTTTCCTTTGAACTTTCTGTAGTGAACTCATACCGTATGCACTCGATCTATTGGTAGATGCGATATATTTGACCTGTCAAACTTTTCTGTATACCTAGACAATACAGGTCACACAACTAACCCTTAACCGTCTATGATTCTCAAGGTTGAGTTTGTTTCAGTCATGAACACCTTCTAATTTCATGAGTGCGTAGAGAATTCGTCTTTACTATCATTATCCTTGAAGCAACTTACACTGAACACTCACATAGGTGATCTCTAAATGCTTAATCTTATAGATAAACTATTTGTTCATATCTTGACCAATTTAGAAATCATTCAAAAACATAGACCTTAAAGCTATATCCTTGTTCATGAACCTTTTCTTTCATCATGAAAATAATTTGAATTATTTGATAATGTTTAACCGTCATAATAATATTATTTGATGCTCATTAAAAGAAAAAATATTTTTATATAATAAAACGTGATTTATTATCAGTTATGAGATGGATCGATCGGAATCACAACTTTTGGAAATAACTTTTTTTCCTATTATTACTACTATATATATAAGGAAGGATATTCATTTTTTGTAGTCTTCACATGAATTTTCTTATCTTTGTTATTGTAATTGAAGTTATAGAAACATAACATACATGAATACATTATCGTGAAGAAAGCGGAAGCAGTTGAAAATAATTTCTACCTCCTTATCCTAGCCTTCTGTTACCACAATCGGCGGCGGTAAAAAAATGTCGAGAATTATATGACAACCCTAGCGGTGGAAGGAGGACCAATTTATAGAGGCCAGGTTGGGACTTAATCTTGAACGTGCATTAAGTGATCAATCTAACATACAAAATTTGTTTTTCATTAAACATTAGTTACCAACTTTCGGATATCATTTTGTAGTTAAGTCCTTACAAAATGTCAAATTTATCATATTATATTACAAGTTGGAAGGTGCTTAGTCTAAAGTCGAATTATTAAAATGCCCTTCAACTTTTTAATTATCATTATCATATTATTATTATTATTATTATTATTATTATTATTATTATTATTATTATTATTATTATTATTATTATTATTATTATTATTATTATTATTATTATTATTATTATTATTATTATTATTCTATAAGTGTGAATCTATTAAAGTTGAATGACTTCTTAACTCTTCAAGAAATCATCATTAAAGTTGAATGCATTTTTAACTCTTCAAGAAATCAGCATTAAGTTGAATGACTTTTTAACTCTTCAAGAAATCACTATACCTATAAGTGCTTAGTCTAAAGTTGGATTACGAAAATGCCCTTCAACTTTGTAATTATCATTATCATATTATTATTATTATTATTATTATTATTATTACTACTACTACTACTTATCATATTATTATTATTATTATTATTATTATTATTATTACTACTACTACTACTACTACTACTACTACTACTAAGTGTGAAACCATTAAAGTTGAATGACTTTTTAACTCTTCAAGAAATCACCATTAAGTTGAATGACTTTTTAACTTTTCAAAAAATCATTATACCTATAAGTTGCAATAACGTTTTTGTATAAAAAAAACGGTAACCTACATGTCTCTTCAATTACTATTACCATTATACTCTTTTAAGCAACATAATTTTCACAATAAATTACAAATCTAAATATGAAAGCAAATGAAAAGACAATTATTCATTAATAATAATCTTTTAAAAGAAACTAACATATATTTCCAACAATTCATATTTTTTTTATTCCTCAAATGCATATTTTCTCTTACACGTTGTCTTCTAATGACAATACTATACATTTGAATTTGGTTTAGAGAGCATAAAGTTCTTATCATATGTTTTGGATTACCAAAATGCCCTTCAACTTTTTAATTATCATTATCATATTATTATTATTATTATTATTATTATTATTATTATTATTATTATTATTATATAAGTGTGAAGCCATTAAAGTTGAATGACTTTTTAACTCTTCAAGAAATCACCATTAAGTCGAATGCCTTTTTAACTCTTCAAGAAATCACTATACCTATAAGTGCTTAGTCTAAAGTTGGATTACGAAAATGCCCTTCAACTTTTTAATTATCATTATCATATTATTATTATTATTATTATTATTATTATTATTATTATTATTATTATTATTATTATTAGTATTAGTATTAGTATTATTATTATTATTATTGTTATTGTTATTGTTATTATTATTATTATTATTATTATTATTATTATTATTATTATTATTATTATTATTATTATTAATGCTAGTATACGTACCCGCGCGATGCGCGGATTATATAAAAAAGATCAAGAGAAATTTTATATATATATATATATATATATATTAGAAAACCATGTGTAACATATTAGAGATTATTCTTTTGGATCGTTCTTATTACATGGTAACATTTTGTATGACATATGTAATTGTTATTGCTTTATTATTGTCTATTTTCTTTATTATTGTCTATTTCTTCTTTTAATTAGTTTTTCCTTATTATTCAAAATACAAATTTACATATATCACTTATTCTAAGATGAAACTCTTGTCCATGCAAAAATCAATTGCTAAAGAGTTCTTGTCGTAGGATTTATTGTTTTCTTAAGTATATATGGATGAAAAATTAATTATATTATAAATATGTAAACAAGATTGTATTACAATATTATAAGTGTAATTTTTCATCCCTTTAATTTTAATGTTGTACGACCCCAAGTAATGAATTGAACATGATAGATAAAGACTTATTATGTCTTTTCATTTCTAAAATAAAAATAATCACTCTTTTAAAAGCAAGAAAATAGGTATATTAGTACAACGATTTAAAGCAAAATACCACTATTTTTACTCAATGTGTTCGATTTGCCTTATGCCTTTCAATATTATTTATTAACAAAAGAAAAAAGAGTTTGAAATATATCCGAACTTTGATCGAAATTGTTATAACAATCTCAAACTTTTGGCAGGACCTATTACACCCTAATAGTGTATTTTAAGGGTATATAGGTCCCCACATGAATATCATAAATATTGCATCATTATAAATAGTAACTTGTCCAGCTGAGCACTTATATATCTTTAAAATACACTATTAAATAGTGCAAGGGGCAATAGGTCCTGCCCAAGTTTGAGATTGTTACGATAATTTCAGTTAAAGTTCGGATATATTTCAGACTTTTACTCCCTTAAAAAATAGGTATTGTATATTGCTCAATGCATTTTAAAAACCACCATAGTTACGATTATCAAGTTTCATTTTTCTTTGACGTATGATAATTCACATCATTTTACAGATGAAATCATTCTTTATATTCGTGGTATTTTCAACAGATATACATTGAACATTATAGAATATTATTTTTTCAAAAATTAATGTAAGTGAATTTGTGGCAATCAAAACTAACGTATATACAGGCAGTAGGATAAGGATATTGTCGGAATGGATCTGCCTTAGTTTGCTTTCCTTTTGTTTTTTTTTGGTTTTGTTTGCTGGATTTGGGTAATAGGCCCAAATGTGCATTTGACTTGGTTATCAATCAAAGACTAAATTTCTCTTTTCAAGAAAAAAATCTTTTTTATTTCTTATTTTTCTATATTGAAATATCCACAAATTAGTAATTATTTTGCTATTGATTTTTTATAAAGTTTTCACTTGACTTACTATTATTGTTCATTACTCTCTTTTAATATGTTTGGTCATTATTTTTGAATTCAAATTCAAAAATAATATAACTTATTTATTTTTAAATTACAAACCAATTGTTTACCATTTAAAGTCTTTTTTTAAAAATTAATAATCTATTAAAAATTAAAATAATGCTATTAAAATGTGTTAATAATATTTATCATGAAAGTAAAATTATCATCTTTTAACACAAGTATTTACATGTCTAAAGTATTTATTGAAATACTCCCTTATCAAAGTTATAGCTTAAAATATTCACCTATGTTTCTGTAAAAAAAAAGTTGGTGCTATAGTTTTTTATTATTATTAATTTGAACTTGTTAGATCAATTTTGCTGATTTTGTTATTTTTTTATAAACTTATTGGATAATTTCAGGGATAAAAGAAATGTAGTTAATATTTAAATCATTTAATTATTTCATGACATTTTTTCAAATTTTGAATCCATTTTTCTTATCCTTTTATCTTTACTGATGCATAAATTTCTAAACTTAAACTTAATTATTATTTTAGTATCTTATTCTATTTTACTAATGATAACAGAAGTACGTTCCTTATGAATTTTATAAACTTTACCCTCAACTCAAATAATTATTAATTTCAAAAATTTTAGTATTACATGTAATTACTATTAATTGTTTTTCTTTTATTTTCAACATGAAAATTGGGTCGAAATATTAAAATAATCACGTGGCAATTTTATTGATATTTTTATATTTTAAATGGTAATATGTTGTTTAAAACTTTTTGATTCTTTTTAATTTTATTTTATGTACTGTGACTTCAATTGCTCAATCTTATCATTAGAATGACCTTTTCATCATAAATTCTAAAACTTTCATCTTAAATTAAAATAAGTCTTAAGAAAATAGTACTTGTAAACTTAACAAATGACATAGTAGATTTCCTCATAAAAGCAATACACGTGTATTATATATATATAAACTTAAAGGTAAATATGTATAGATAGAGATAATTAGTGATAGACTTTCTTTTAAACACATATATAGACTTTTATTTACCTTCTAATTGTGATCTTTCACTTGACACTCTATACTTGTGGCCAGTAATATTGAAGTAATACAAAATATTGAAGCTAGCGTCACAATTTAAGAAAATATAAAGAAAGATTTGTTATTTGTCAGAACATAAAAGAAAATAAAGAAGTAAAACTATAATAAACATCAGTTTCAACTTAACATTTTCATGTCGCGGGGATCACATAAACTCAAAGCTGCAAGATATAAATTAATATTAGTGCATGTTATTTTTTAAATTAGATACTCGCATGATAAATAAAAAATTATAGTTATTATAATATAAATTATCAACTACTACCCATACTCCTTTAGACAACAAATTTTCCTTCAAACTATATTTTTATTAGAAGATCAACAATAGCAGTGGACTTTAAATAATTAAAAAACTTCCCATACTGGTGATATAAACGGTAAAAACTATCAACCATATTGATAGTCGATAGAAGTCCATATTTTTGGTCTGTGATTTCAACAATTCTTCGATAGTTTTTCATACCTGAATTTAAATTAATGCATATGATAATTCGCAGCTTGAAGCAATATCTTTGTGCTCATATTCACAATGGTGTTTATGTATTTATTTTTTGAAGATGAACTTCTTACGATGTATAGAAAATTATTTGTGAAAAATGATTGTTCTCAAGGATAATAATAACAAAATGAATAAAAAAATTCTGAAAAAAAGAGGACATATATTTATAGAATGAATGAAGCAAATGGATAAATGGGTACTGGTTGCCTTTAGTTTAGGAATTCAAAAATAAAAGGTGGTTACATATTTGAAACAAACGGTGTTTTCAGATTGCTTTTTTTCCCTTCAGATTTTAAATTAATTTTGTTAAATAATTTTGATTATCCTTTAAGCAAATTTTCAGATTTGAAATTTTTAAAATTTTTGATTTAAAAATAGAAGTGGGAAGTTAGATAAACGTGGAATTTGTTAGATTTTATATTTTTCTTTTTAAAAATAAATAAATTACGTTGGTTGGTATTTATTTTGAAAAAGTCACATTCAAAGAGTGTCCATTTTACTTTTTATTATTATTAATAAGAGTTAAATTATTTAATTTTTATTTATTGAAAATGGTTGATTCAGAGAAAAGGGTCAAAATTGTCCCTTATCTTTGTCTTTAAGACTCAAAATGATCCTTATCCTTTCATATGGATCACTAATAATCCTTCTTCTTTGTAAAAATGGTGCAGTTTTAGTCTGTCAGATATTTTCCGTCTATCACTAACGAAAGTCGCTCATATGCGTGATTGCATTAAATTGATATGACCAAATTTCTCTTTTCTAGAGATAGAAGTGATTATATTGTGAGCAGATTTCTTCATTATTCATAATCTTCATATTATTATGGTGAGCAGATTTATTTATATAGTAATTATATTGGTGTTGTCTCCAATCTTTTGGTAGGGTTATTTAAAATTAAACACAATCAAAATTAATAACTCAAATTGACAAAATATTATTGACTTATTGATAATGGTTTATTAAATTTATGATTCCGTAAAAATTAGCTTTCCAAATGAATAATGAAAGGGTAGAGTGTGCACACATATTACCTCTACATTCTCACATAAAAATATTATTTTTGAAAGATCATTTTCTTATCTTAGCCCTACCTTCTCAGATTAAAATATTATTTTCGAAAGATCCACAGCTCAAAAGAATTTACAATTCGCTAATGGTTTAGATTATAATTATTTTTGTGAATTATTAATTCTATAACGATTTATGATTTTTCTTGACGAATAACGGATAATTTGATAATAATTATTAAATTACAATTTTATGCTTAATCGGTAATAACAAGCTCTTATTTTAGACGTATCTTTCTGAAATTCTGGATAGTTTACGTGTTTTGCGTTGTAAGATCAATAGTTACATATTAATAATATATAATCTATATTTTTAGGTTTTTCGTAATCTTTTCATTTGTACTTCTAGATATGCATATTTAATTTGGATATTGATGATATATTTAACTTTATAATATATAATATTTTGGATGTTGAATTGTCACTCAACTTGATTACGTTTCGATATTTATTTTAATTAAAAAAATTAACAGTTAATTCACAATCAATAAATTAATTACCCATATCCTAATAATTTTTCTATAATGATTTAGTATTTTTATAAATTAATAAGTCGAACTAATATATGAGGTGAATATTAATTGTGAATACCATGAATCCTACGGTAGGATTCATACCACTTAAAATTTATTCATTTGGTGACCTCAATAATTAATCTTTACCATCTTAATGAATGGACAAATGGAGCTAAATGTGTAACTTGATGGAAAATGTTTGGAAGATTAAAACTGTACCATTTTTAAAATGGAGGAGGACTATTAGTGCTCCCAATAAAAGGATGAGGATCATTTTGAGTCTTTAAGGCAAAAAATAAGGGATAATTTTGGTCCTTTTCTCGTTGATTCACAACCGTTTCAATTTTCTTTTTCATTTATACTATTTCAGTTTATTATTTCTTAAAAATTATTATTTGAATGACTTTTCCAGATTAATTAGTGGCCATTTTTCTTTTTATTTATTATTAAAAAGAGTTAAAAACTTTAATTATATTTTTTGAGAAATGGTTGATTCACAACCGTTTTTTATTTTCTTTTTTCATTTATTTTTTAAAAAAAAAATTACGTGTGTTGGTTATTTATTTTGAAAAAGTCGCATTTAATTAGTGGCCAATTTAATTTTTATTATTATTAATAAGAGTTAATTATTTAATTTTTATTTATTGAAAATGGTTGATTCACAACTGTTTTGATTTTCTTTTTCATTTAAACTTTTTTAATTTATTATTTTTTGAAAATGGTTGATTCACAACTGTTTTTTATTTTGTTTTTTCATTTATACTTTTTAATATATTATTTTTCTAAAATTTTGTTAGGTAAATATTAAAAAGTTTGTTTTTTGTGGTGCTGACATGTGTCACTAATTTAAAATCATTTTAGAAATAAGATAGTATTTTATTATTTAATCCTATTACATGTAATAAATTTTAATTATTTAAAAATTCATTTTTTGTGGTGCTGACACGTGTCACTTTTTACTTCTCCTATTATATATAAATAGATTATTATTCTATAAGTGTGAAGTCATTAAAAGTTGAATGACTTTTTAACTCTTCAAAAAATCACCATTAAATTGAATGACTTTTTAACTCTTCAAAAAATCACTATATATATAAGTTACAGTAACGTTTTTGTATAAAAAATGGTAACCTACATGTCTCTTCAATTACTATTACTATTATACTCTTCTAAGCAATATAATTTTCACAATAAATTACAATTCTAAATATGAAAGCAAATGAAAAGACAATTATTCATTAATAATAATCTTTTAAAAGAAACTAACATATATTTCCGACAAGCCATATTTTATTTATTCCTCAAATGCATATTTTCTCTTACACATTGTCTTCTAATGACAATACTATACATTTGAATTTGGTTTAGAGAACATGAAGCTCTTATCATATGTTCTTTCAAGCATTTCTTTACATTTAGTTTCTTCATTTTTTGCTATCATTCAAATTATATTCGTAAATTGATGTTTAAGTGTTTGATCTCTGACATGAAAATATACTGCTAACATTTTATTTTATGAACTTATAATGTAATTTTTTAATCTCAGGTATAAACAAGAGGTGATGCTTTTGCAGAGCGTTGAATAGAACTTTTAGTACAAATTGCGCAAATACATATGAGGTATGCGGCATGTCTTTCCAACAATTTTTGCAATTTTTAGCATGAGTAATTTTTAATAAATTTGATTAACATTTGATTATTTTATTTTTAATTAGATTTTAATAACTTATTGCATGTGTATTTTACAAAGTAGAGCCTCCTTGATAGCTTTAGTTTGACAAAGACTTATTGAAATCATATTTTGCTTTAGGCCTCATTTGTTTGCACTAAATGGGGGTCTCAATCTTAATCATTCAGAATCGCCTCATTAAGTGTGTTTGTTTTTTGAGGACTGAATCTTAATTATTCAGATTCAATACATTAAGTTTGTTTGTTTTATTTCCTTATAAGTCTCTTAATGAGTATGAATAGATCTGAATGAATCAGAACTGTAACACAGTATTAACACCATTCAGACTTCAAAAATAAGACTCCTATCTTAATTCAACTATATCACAACAAGTCATAAAAGTCATGTTGTTTTCTTATTTAGTTAATGTTAATTACATGCTTACCGTTATAATTTCATTTATTCTTATTAACTTAATATACACCTTTTACTTTCATAAATTAATCAATATATTTGAATTGATAAGCACTCCCATGGTATAATATTTAGCACGATTTCAGAAAATAAGAAAGTATTAATTATTTGATCGATAACAAGAACAAATGTCTATTATAAAATAAAATGTTTTCATAAACAATATATTACTACTCTATGTAAACTATTTTACTCTGTTACAATAAAAATATTCAAAATATTATTTTCTGTTAAGAAAAAAATATTTACTAAAATGAGGGTTGTATAATATTTTATTGATATAGCGTTTAATTTCATATGCACATATATTGAAAACAAACAATCCTAATAATTCAATGTTCAGATTCAGAGACAACATCTTAATATTCAGATGTGTATTCAGATTTATACATCTAGATCTTAATGCAAATCTTAATATTCAGATGTGTATTCAGATTCAGACGTCTTAATATTAATGAAAACAAATGAGGCCTTAGTCTCCTAGTTTTCGAGGTAAAAAGGATAACTAATGCTTCTCCCTCAAAAATATCGAGCAAAAGAATCGAGAAAATCTCCGAAGAAGACATTCTAACAAATGAGGTAATTTAATTTAATATGAAGGGGTACTTAAAAGTCAAATATGAACATTAAAATTTATATTTCTAAATATGAAAGAGGAATAACAATCTTAAAGAAAAAACATATAATAGAAATTGAATTCGAATATAACATATAAGCAGTAAAAGAGATTATTAGTTAGTGGTTAAAAAATTTCACTCCTGACATGTTACCAATTCTCCAAAAAAAAAAAAATCACTCATGACTCCACCAATATTTCCATTTTATAACTCAAATCTATTATAGATAAAAAAATTATTATCATAATAATAAAGAACAAATGTGCAACGCACATTACCAGGAACTAATTTTATAAAATAAAATAAAAAAACAGAATTCTTTTTTAAAAATAACTATAAATTTATTTTTTATTATAATTTTGGGCCTTAACTTAACATGGACAAAATAAAATAATGCAATTAACATGATTCAATTCAATTACTGAACTCACCACACACCAAAATCTTTCACTTATAAATTATTTCAGCCTTCACATATCATATCATTTTAGATTAAATATGGGGAGCTTCAAAATGCAAAGTTGGATTACCATTTTACTCCTAGACTAAATCAAAATGTTATAAAAACTTCAATTGAATAAATGTTATTTATATGTACAATTTTATTGGGGGAAGTTGGAGTAGAGTGCATGATTAAGTATTAACAATGTTGTACAGAAACGAGCTAGAAGTAGTGTTAAATTTTTACTTAGAAAATAAAAGGTTTATTGAATTATCATCGATACATAATTAAGTATTTCAATTTGATAATATTATATATCAAGTTAAATCATCTTCATCCTCAACTTTCTCTTATTTTCATCTGTAACACTGATAATGCTCAACTACACTTCATTCGATTCTAAGTGTATGCAGTTCGCTAACAAGTATTAACCCAACTAAGAGTTGGGGTCGATCCCACAGGGAGTGATACACTAACGAATTCAATTAAGAAGTAAAATTGTGTTCTAATCGCGTGTAGAGGTAGAAGTTTTGCAACATTAAAGTAAATCTCAAAGTTTTGACAATTAATATCAAATGGGGGGATTCAAGTAACCATTTATGACTACTTAAACCGGAAGTAAACAAGTAGAGAAGTTGAATGCTAATTTCGCGTAGTGGGTGATTACAAGTTACTCAAAGATGTAGCATCTCAGTGGGTAGGCTGAATTTTGAGTGCAATAGCCATTTCTCAATCAACTATTGCAATTCAAGTAAGTTCTCTCGAACCTCAATAGGAAAAACACAATCAAACAACCCATTACCTTAATCAATCCACTTTTTCAAGCTAGATTTGCAAGATTGCAATCGAATCCACTTTCTCAAGCTAGATTCGTAACAATGCAATCAAAACAATCATCAACTAATAATTCGACTCTAACACTTCTTTCTCAAGCAAGTATCGCACACTAATCTAGAATTGCATTATCAACTACAATTCCTCAATTAAAATATGAACAATCAATTAAAACCACTTCAAAACAACAATAAAATCAGTAACTAGCAATACTCAGTAGCTAATTAGAGCATTCAACTACATAATCACACCCCCAAGAATAGGAGTTTTAGCCAAACATAGTAAAGAACAAGAAATCATTACCAATGAAGTTTTTCATTAAGTTTGACAACGATCTACAAGTCTTCAAATACTAGAAGTTAGGCTACAAGTCTCACAATCCCTAAATCTCTACTCAAAAATATAAAAATAATGTTCTAGAATGTAAAAGATCAAAAATCCAGAAGTGAACAATGTGGGAACTCCTTCTCTTCTTTTGAAAATTGCATTTATACGTTCCCAGAATTTGAGCACGGAGTCCACTCAACGAAGTAAGTCGGGCTCGCCGAACTGGTCGGCGATACGCCGAGTGATCCTCTTCTCGCCTTCTTAGTTTTGCTTTTCACCACCATTTTTTTTGTAACTTTTGGCGATCGAGATCAGAATCGCCGATCTCTTCGGCGCATCGCCGTACTACTAGTCTGCTCGCCAAGTTGGTCCTGTCCATGGGCTGGCATGCTGGAACTTTAGGCGAGCTGACGGTCCACTCGAAGACTCGCCGAGTGGCTTTGGCGAGTACCAACTTTGCTTTCCTTCAACTTTTTCAGGTTTTTCGCTCATATTTGCCTCGTAATGTCCTTGCCTTGCTCTTTTGCCTTTATTACTGCATATTAACAGTTTAACATCAGTTATGAGCATAAATAGGCATTAAGGACATTAATTCCCTAATTATTAAGCCCTAAATGAGTCGAAATCCCCGACTCATCAACAGCCCCAGCTTAAAATTTTGCTTTTCCTCAAGTAAAACACAAGATCAATCTGGCCAACAAGGATGTCTACAAATAGTGCTACTAGAGACTCAACATGAATGCACACGAGGTTCAATCTACCCATGCAATCACAAAAAAAAAAAAAAACAAAAAACACCTCAAAAATATTTTGACTTGCACCACTGACCTTAGAATATCGATATGAAAAAATGATCAAAATTTTGCTTCTTTTCGTAACTGCTCGAAAAATACCAAAATTTTTATTTTTCTGTGTAAATGTCCGAAAAATCAAGAAAAATACAAAAAACACTTTAAAAATATTTTGACTTGCACCAATGACCTAGGAATATCAAAACGAAAAAATGATCAAAATTTTACTTCTTTTCGTAACTGCCCGAAAAATACCAAAAAAATTATTTTTCTTCGTAGATGTCCGAAAAATCAAGAAAAATACATTAAAAATATAAAAAAACTCCTCAAATATATTTCGACTTGTACCAATGACCTTAGAATATCGAAATGTAAAAATGATCAAAATTTTACTTCTTTTTATAACTGCCCGAAAAATACCAAAAAAATTATTTTTCTTCGTAAATATCCGAATAATCAAGAAAAATACATAAAAAATACCTCAAAAATATTTCGGACATTTACAAAGAAAAATAAAAATTTTGGTATTTTTCGGGCAGTTACGAAAAGAAGTTAAATTTTGATCATTTTTTCGTTTCGATATTCTAAGGTCATTGGTGCAAATAGAAATATTTTTGAGGTGTTTTTTGTATTTTTTTTATGTATTTTTCTTGATTATTCGGATATTTACAAAGAAAAATATTATTTTGGTATTTTTCGGGCAGTTATGAAAAGAAGTAAAGTTTTGATCATTTTTTCGTTTCGATATTCTAAGGTCGTTGGTGCAAGTCGAAATATTTTTGAGGTGTTTTATTTGTTTTTTTATGTGTTATTCTTGATTTTTCGAACATTTACGAAGAAAAAATAAATTTTTGGTATTTTTCGGGCAGTTACGAAAAGAAGTTAAATTTTGATCATTTTTTCGTTTTGATATTATAAGGTCATTGGTGCAAGTCGAAATATTTTTAAAGTGTTTTTTTTATATATTTTTTTAATGTATTTTTCTTGATATTTCAGACATTTACAAAGAAAATAATTTTTTTGGTATTTTTTGGGCAGTTACGAAAAGAAGTAAAATTTTGATTATTTTTTAATTTCGATAGTCTAAGGTCAGTGGGGCAAGTCAAAATATTTTTTAGGTGTTTTTTGTATTTTTATTTTATTTTTATGATTTTTCGGACATTAACGAAGAAAAATAATTTTTTTTGTATTTTTCAGGCAGTTATGAAAAGAAGTAAAAAATTTATCTGTTTTTCGTTTCGATATTCTAAAGTCATTGATGCAAGTCGAAATATTTTTAGATGTTTTTTGCATTTTTTTAATGTATTTTTCTTAATTTTTCGGACATTTACAAAGAAAATTAAAGTTTTTGGTATTTTTCGGATAGTTACGAAAAGAAGTAAAATTTATTATCATGTTCAATTTGATCATCAATTTTTTTAGAACAATAAGACCTTAAATCTCCACCCTCCAAATATCGTGGACAAAATGTCAAACATTCATTTGCTATGTATGCTTCTGCTATTGAACCTTCTGGGCATGCATGATTACGAACATATGATTTTAAAGTACCCAAGTACCTATAGAATTAGGTAATATTATTATTTTGATATTATAAGATTTACGAACTAAAAAAATACAGTGAAGATTCAATGATATTCTGTGTACCTCTCAATTGGATACATCCAACGATAATGTATTGGCCCCACAAGTTTAGCCTTTGTTTCTAAGTGAGTAACCAAGTGTACCATAATAGTAAAGAATCCGGGGGGGAAGAACTTCTCCGTAGTTGACAATATTTCTGGAACTCTTTGTTTAAGTAACTTTAACTCATCTAGTTTTAACACTTTGCTACATAAAACACGAAAGAATGTGCATAGTTCGATTAAAACGGAACTGATTCTTTTATCCGTTGATCTTCGTAAGGCAATAGGAAGAAGTTCTTGCATTATAACATGACAATCATGAGTTTTTAGTCCAGATATCTTTCGTTTGCGGATCCAACGTGTGATATTAGATGAATAGCCATGTGGAAACTTGACATTTTCCAAAACATCATAAAACAACTCTTTCTCCTTCAAAGACATTGTGAAATAAGTAGGAGGGAGATATGTCCTCCGACTAGCTCGATATTGAGGCCATAAGCGTGGTCTTATTTTCATATCCTTCAAATCCAATCGAGCAGGTAAGTTGTCTTTAGATTTTTTATCAATACCCAATAGTGTATAAATTATGTTGTCACACACATTTTTTTCTATATGCATCACATCAAGATTATGGTGCACCAAGTTATACTCCCAATAAGGAAGATAAAAAATGCTTCTCGTTTTCCATGTGTGATTCATCACCCCACTTAACCCTTCACTCGACTTTCCAAGAGTAAACTTTATATCTTTCACTTGATTCAACACTTGTGAACCAGATATTGTACAGGGTGCAGGTCTTGTTTCTTTAGTTCCATAAAATGATTTAGCATCATTTCGATATTTGTGGTCCGACCTCAAGAAACGTCGATGACCCATGAAACAAAACTTCTTAACATATTTGAGTCTTCTATAATGAGTCTTTATGTTGCAAGAAGGACATGCAAACCGACCAGAAGTGCTCCATCCCGAAAGAGTACCATATGCTGGAAAATCATTTATAGTCCACGTGAGAGCTGCTCGCATATGAAATATCTCCTTAGTAGAGGTATCATATGTTTCTATCCCAACATCCCATAATTCATTTAACTCTTCTATTAAAGGCTGCAAAAAGACATCAATATTATTTCCGGGAGCTTTTGGTCCATGTATCAGCAAAGACAGAATGAAGAACTCTTGCTTCATACACATCCATGGTGGAAGATTATATGGCATTAAAATCACTGGCCATGTACTCGGAACTGTTCGCATTGTGCCAAATGGATTAAATCCATCTGAAGCTAATCCTAGGCGTACATTACGAGGATCTTTGGAAAATTCTGGATACTTACTATCAAAACTTTTCCAAGCTTTAGAATCTGCAGGATGTAGTACTCCATCTTTGTTGCGCTCTTCATGATGCCGTCTCATTGCTTTAGAAACTTCTGAAGACATAAATAATCTTTGCAACCTTGGTTTTAAAGGAAAATACCTTAGGACCTTGGCTGGAAGTTTTTTAGCATTATTTTTCCATCTAGAAGACCCACAAATTTTGCATTCATTAACATCCTTATGGGCAAATTCTTTCCTAAAAAGCATACAATCATTAGGACAAGCATGAATCTTTTCATACTTTAAGCCCAAACCTTCAATTATCTTTTTAGTCTCATAGAAAGAAGAAGACAATTCATATCCTTCAGGTAGTGCATCCTTGAATAGTCCGAGCAATGAATTAAAGGATTCATTTGACCATTTTAACATGCATTTTTTACAATAGATATGCAACAAAAAAGATAATTTGCTAAACTTATTGCAACCAGGATATAATTCTTCATTTGCCTCCTTCATAAGTCTTTCAAACTTATCCATCTCTGGATGAGGTTGCTTTTTAGATGGATAATCAGCATTTTCTTGTAGGTTTGGCTCCATATAACCTCTTTCATCAATGTCACTATCTATGAACTTTGTACAACCTCCAAAGGCATCATGTATCATTCCTCTCATATCATCACCTCTTACAGTTGCCTGCTTCTGATTATTTACTTTAGTATTGGCTGATCCCTCTAGAGACTCTCCATGAAAAAACCAGTTATCATATGATGACATAATACTATTAACAACAAGATGATCATAAGTCGTTGCTCGATTTACTTGATGGATAAGTACACAGTGGATACAATGACATGAAATTTTCTCTCCTGCTTGTTTTTTAGAAAATGCATGGTTTAAAAAATCTTCTACTCTATCCAAGTATTCTTTACTAAGTCTATCAAAAGACATCCATCTTTTATTTCTTGAATTGTTCATGACGTTCAAGATATGATTTTATTTTCTGCAATTATTGTAGGAGCACGTTAGTAAGAAAGGGAGAAAATTAATCAAAAATGTATTTCAGATAAAACATCCATTTTATTAGTATGTAATTTCTTTTCTCAAAGATATCATTTTAACAATTGAAATGTACATTAAATTTGAATTAATAGTGATCATCATGTTATATGTTCATTTTTAATATGGTAAAAAATACATTCTTATTAATCGCTACTGTGTATTAGGGAACTGAGTGTACTAAATGTCTTTGGGATATAAAAGTCTAATGTAGTGAATCTAAATTGAAATTAGCTAATTTACTATGGAACATAATCAAAGTTCCTAAACTTATATTCATTAAATAGCTTGTTGTGTGGGGTAGATTACCTATTAAAGATAGATTGTAAATGTTGGATTTCGGGACAGGAGATACTAACTGCATTTTATGTAGTTGAGCAGCCCAGAAAATTAAGGATAAGACGAGCGGAGCAGCTCATGACTTTAAATGATAAGGCCTCTTGAGCAACTTAGGCAACTAAAGATAAGACAAGCATAACAACTCAGGCTATTAAGGAGTTGTCCAATGAAGCGGCTCAGGCTACAAAAGAGAAGGCTTCAAAAATAATGGAGTCGGTTAAAGAAAAGACTCAAGCTAGTGAAGAGAAACATGTGAAGCATACTTTTGGCATGGCTGATACTGATGAAGATCCTAATGTCACAAAAAATGTTAGATTATTAGACTGGCCTACTCTAGTATTTTCTTACTTGGATCTCCTTTTAATTTGTTTATGATGGATTCAAGTACTCGTATATGTTGTGTTTCGTAGCTGCTTGGTTGTTCCTTTAAAGTTTCCCTCCTTTCGAGGGGATATAATAAAAGATTGCCATACCTCTGTACTGAATGAGGTATGGGGTTAATGAGATGCTTATGTTGATCAGGAATAAAGTCTGAAAAAGAGGAAGAAAATAAGTGATTGCTGCAACATACCAAGTTGTAATCTACTACACGTGGCTGACTTGCAATCAGAACACATTCAGGAAGGGAACATAACAGTATGTTTGTAGTCTAGCAGGTTAAACGCATTATCAGTGAAAGAGTAATGACTGTACAAACTACAAGGCATAGGAGTAAATGTATTTATTTATTTCAGAGAATCTGTAAGTAGGTTGTGCTTGAGGTCGACTAATCTGTTGCCAGATAGTTGGTTACTAGATTATAGGTTTTCTTAGTTGTACTCTTTCATTTTTTGTTATGGTAAGGTTTCGCATTTTATGGCCAAAAACCACATATTCTAGTAAGCGTCTAAAACAGAAAACTAAACGAACGACAAGAGTATTAAATAAAACATTCAAGGACAAAAGCTAAACTACTAGAAAACAGAGCAAAAGGAAGACAAAGCATTGACTGGCCGAGGTTGAGTGCTTAAAGGAAGATTATTAAAAATAACTGAAATCGTCAAAGTCTAAGTTACTAATACTTTATCATTACCTACAGTTAACATGTTTATAGTTGAGAGAGTTCAACGAAAAATTTAACTAATAAATGAGAGATGCAGCAGTTCAAGAAATATAAACATTAGTTTCAGCGTTACAATGTATCATTAACGTAAAGAGATATCGTAAAATAAACTGACCGACTAATTCACATCCACCTAAAATAAGATTCTTATGGCTGATGTTTTCAGCAATTTATAATCAAGATTTCAATTATTTAACATGAATCAAAATAACAGCGAGCTCATTGAATGAAAAAACAAAAATTGTTGTAAGAATATGAATCTCAACAACAGAGGGTCTACATAATCGCTAAACTTGAAAATTTCAAAGAAGAGATCTTAAGTCGTAGTCAAAACGAAATAACTCTTTTCTTGTACTAGTTCTCGTAATCACAATAGAGCTTTTTAGTGATCATAAGTTACAGCTCTATTAACAGTTGCGCGCCTTAATATATTAACAGTCACGCACCTTAACATAACAGCCATGCGCCTTAATGTATATTAACAGAGGAACCGATTCAATCAATTGCAATCAAACCAAAATCAACAAGAGATCACAAACACAGAAAAAAAGCATACTTTTACGAATCTCAAATCACTTGGAAATCACAATTAATGCCTAAAAACAAATTAGTTTGTCAAGTATATTTTCTGTTTTCTTCCCAACTAATGACTAAATACTGATTTATGAACAAGGTAGAAAACAAGTTAGAGGGTTGAATTCTCAATGAAGATCTACAGAGCAACAAAGAAAATAGAACGTGATAGTAACGGAGGAGTGGAGAAGAGAGATCTACATACTTGAAAAATTCTGAAGAGCTCATTATTGCTGGATGTCGCTGCTGTGAAAGAGAAATATGTTGATGAACGTCGTTGTTGTGAGAGCAGTATATGCTGCTGGATGTGCCAATCTGATGAATTAGGTTTGGGAATCCTTATGTGCTTGGGAGATCTTTTTAGTACTACTATTTTCCTTAATCGTGTAAAAAAGCTTTTGTAGTTATTAATGTTTACCTTAGAGCTTAGGAAAATATTTTTCTTCAGAATTTAGAGAAAGGCACGACTTGAAAAAAAATAAGGAAAGGCGGGAGTTTTTAGTTTAAGAAAAAAAAATACTTTTTTGCGGCTATTCTTTCTAATTGCTACTAAATATATACTTATTACTGGCCATTACACATTAGCCATTGATATTTTGCCTCGCGTGAATATATTAGCGGCAATAAGCTTATTGCCGCAAAATAACTGTCGCTAACGTTCATTTTTGTAGTAGTGATTCCCAAGAGCAAATGTTTTTACATTTAAGATGAGAGGAAACACCGATTTCCAAATGAGTTCATGAGCAGTTTTAAGTACTATCTCTTTTTAGAGAAACCTTTTCAGTAATAATCTCAAAGTTGAGGAAGAGGAAATGTTTTCTTTAAAACATAATGAGCTAAGTTATATTTTGGGAGTAGTATTGAGCACCGATATGGGGGAGCGTTCTAACAACTCACAGCCCCCATAAACTATATAGCCAATGTGGGTAGAAAGGGTCATACTTTTTAGATGATTCCTTATTGATTTTTAGCATAGACTAGTGGATCAACTTAGTTGAACAGTTCTATACCCCGGCAAAGTATAGGACAGTTCTGGCAGCGTGGGCTAGACGTTGTATCATCACATAGCTCATAGTGATGGTTGTCGGTAAGAGAATCTCCCAAACATAGTATTTTGTATTTTTATATACAAACAGAGTTATTATTGTATATATAAATACATTGAGTTGCTATTACTGTTTTACATGCTTTATATAAACTGCACTTTTATCATCATTTTATATTGCATTGAGTTGAGTATACATGAGTACTTCTCGAGTTGAGTAGAATCGAGGTGAGTATGTTTCCTTTTTATCAGTTCAAGCTTACAGGTTATGTTTAGTATTCCCCTTACATGTACATTCCATGTACTGACGCCATTTGACCTGCATCTTTCATGATGCAGATACAGGTAACCAGGATCATCATCTTCGTTGATCCAGTCGAGTTCTGGAGTTGTTTGGTGAGCCTCCTTGCTTTCGGAGGATCCCTCATTTATTTTCTGTTATTCAGTTTGTTAGGATGATCGGGGTCTTGTCCTGACATCCCTCATAGTATTAGAAGCTTCATAGATAGATAGACAGTAGTTCATGAGTCTTTTCATTTTTAATTGTTAATGTTTTAAAGACTTGAGTTACCTATTTCTTTCTAGTTGAATATTCTTATATATTCTGAGTTTGTCTTTTGATACAGTTGAGTAAAGTTTACATTTGATTTCATCTTATGTTAAGTAACTATCCCACTGAGTAGTGAGTCAGGCCAAGGGTTCGCTTGGGGCCAGCAATGGTTCTCGAGTGCCGGCCACGCCCAGGGTGTAGGCTCGAGACGTGACAATTATCTGTTTAACTGACCTAGCAAGTATAATTCGTGAACTAAGAGAATCTATACAAACTAGGGTTCTGAGTTTCATACAAGGAATTAAGCATACTTTCCAAGAAACAAGCTATTTCGATTTAGGATACTACCACTGCTAAAATCACATTAAATATCAAAAGTTTTAGAAACCCTAGGTCTAAAGAAGATATGGAGAATCAAGGAACTGACTGAATTCTAGGGACCTAGTGGATGAAAGGAACCCACTAGTAAAATCCCACATACCGGTGACGAGAACTACGGAGAAATCCTTCGGATCTTGGGGCTGAACTTGAAGAAAACCTCCTGCTTGTTCTTGAGAGGGCTGGTCGACTTTTTCTCCTTTTTTTGTTCTAACTTGGATGATTTTTGGAGAATGATTGTTTTGATAGGTTTTGACTAGATTATTCGGGTTAGACTGAGTAAAACGACGTAGTTTAGGTGGTAAACGACGTAGTTTAAATGCCTAACGCATAGGAAAAAAGACCAAAATGACGCTGACTTAAAAACTGACGAGGGCCACCCATGAGGTCACTAACGGACCGTCGAAGGGACCACGGCCCGTTAAGTAGGTCGTGGTTCTTGGCCAGTGCTTACTGGTTTCTTGGACCTCCCAGCCACGGTCCACATCACGGATCGTGTGAAGGACCACGGGCCGTGAAGGCCACCGTGGTTCTTCACTTGGGGTTGGGGTCTACTGGGTCAGGTCGACGGACCAACCTACGGCCCGTGTGGGGAACCACGGCTCGTGGAGGGCTTCGTGGTCCACCACTTCTGGATGGGTGTGAACCACGATGAGGGTGACGGGTTGTGGTTCCTTTCACGGCCCGTGAACCCCTCCGTGGTTCATAAATTTTCTACTGTTCAGTCTTAGATAGGTTCTGAAGTGTTACAATATCTCCCCCTTGGGAACATTTGTCCTCGAATGAAGTCTATACCAGTTGAGTATGGAGGGAAGGAGCAGCAATCCCTACCACTTAGTACTAGAAACTGATATCTAACTGAATTGAGTTCCAAGAACATGCAAATATGATTAAATGCAAGACCAACTGAAGGAATAAGATATTGGGACTGAATTTATGCAAGAGTAAACTGAGAGACTAGAGAGGAACTACTACCTCAAGCTGAAATGGAATCGGAAGGAAAAAGGTGAGGATACTTGGCCATCATGGCTGCTTCTGCTTCCCAAGTAGCTCCCTCTACGGACTGACTCCTCCAAAAACCCTTCACTGAAGCGATTTCCTTATTTCTCAACCTACGAACCTGACGGTCAAGAATTTCAACTGGACCCTCTTCATAAGTGAGACTATCCTTCACAACCACACTCTCTAATGGTACTATTGATGCCGGATCACCCACACATTTCTTCAACAAGGAAATGTGGAAAACTGGATGAACCGCTGCTAGTTCTGCTGGAAACTCTAACTCATAAGACACATTACCAACCCTTTTAAGGATTCTGTAAGGACCTACATATCTAGGACTGAGCTTCTCTTTCTTGCCAAATCTCATCACCTCCTTCATAGGTGACACTTTCAGGAAAACCCAATCATCGATTTCAAACTCTAAGTCCCTTATCCTCACATTTGCATAGGACTTCTGACGGCTCTGAGCTGTTTTTAGTCTATCTCTGATGAGCTGAACTTTTTCCATAGCTTCATGAACCGAATCTGGCTCAATCAAGGCTGCTTCACCTACTTAAAACCAACCAATCGTGGACCTGCATCTACGCTCATATAAGCGAACTCTGTCAGAGGTAGGTGATCATCCCAACTTCCCTTGAAATCGATAACACAAGATCTCCACATGTCCTCTAAGGTCTGACTGGTACGCTCTGCCTGACCATTTGTCTGTGGATGAAATGTTGTAATGAGATTTACCTTAGTACCAAGACCTTTTTGAAACGATTTCCAGAAATGAGAGGTAAACTGAGGACCTCTATCTGAGATGATAGACAAGGGAACCCCATGTAACCTAACTATCTCATTGATGTAGAGTTTGTGGTAGCCCTCTACTGAATCTTTAGTCTTGACAACCAAGAAGTGAGCAGACTTAGTAACCCTGTCAACTATCACCCAAATGGAGTCATGATGTCTGCGAGTACGAGGTAAACCCGTAATGAAGTCCATGTTTATCACTTCCCACTTCCATGTAGGAATGTTAATCTCTTGAGTCATACCTCTTGGTTTCTGATGTTCTAGCTTAACCTATTGATAGTTAGGACACTTAGTCACAAAATCTGCTATGTCCCTCATCATGCCGTTCCACCAAAAGACTCCCCATAGATCACGGTACATCTTAGTGGCACTTGGATGAATGGAATACCTGGAATTGTGAGCTTCTGTAAGGATCTGCTGCCTCAACTCTCCAACATTAGGAACACATAAACGATCCTGGTAACGAAGCACACCATCTCCTCCTTGGGAGAAAAACTCAACTTTATGCTGATGAACTGCCCCTTTCAACTGAAGTAATATAGGGTCACTATCCTTGGTTTCCTTAACCTCCGCTACCAATGAAGATTTTGATCCATTCTGAACTATCACTCCACTATCTGATGTGTCCGTAAGGCAAACTTCTAAGTGAGCAAGCCGGTGAACATCTTTGGCTAACTCTTTCTTTTCTTCCTCAACATGTGTTACACTGCCCATAGATAGTCTGTTGAGAGCATCAGCCACTACATTGGCCTTACCAGGATGATAAAGCACATTCATGTCATAGTCCTTGAGGAATTCAAGCCATCTCCTCTGATGAAGATTCAACTCTTTCTGGGTGAACACATACTAGAGGCTTTTATGATCTGTGAACACATCAACATGAACACCATATAAGTAATGTCTCTAAATCTTTAAGGAAAATACTATGGCTGCAAGCTTGAGGTCATGAGTCGGGTAGTTCTTCTCATGGACCTTAAGTGGTCTAGAAGCATAAGTTATGACCTTACCACCCTGCATCAACACACAACCTAGGCCGACCCTCGATGTATCATAATAAATTACATACCCGTATGAACCATCAGGTAGAGTCAAGATAAGAGTTGTAGTTAACCTAGTCTTCAGCTCTGAGAAACTTTTCTCACACTCATCTGACCACTGAAATTCGACCTTCTTTTGAGTCAACTTGGTCAATGGGGAAGCTATGGATGAAAATCCTTCAACAAATCTCCTGTAATAACCGGCCAAATCCAAGAAGCTTCTGATATCTGTTGGAGAGGTGGGTCTAGGCCAGTGTTTCACTTCCTCAATTTTTTGAGAATCCACTCGGATCCCTTCACTAGATACCACATACCCAAGGAAAGCGACCGACTGTAACCAGAATTCACATTTGATGAACTTAGCGAATAACTGGCGATCTTTGAGAGTTTGCAGAACAAATCTCAGATGAGTCGCATGTTCCTCCTCGCTCTGAGAATAAACGAGGATATCATCAATAAAGACAATAATGAACAAGTCCAAATACTGTTTGAGCACCCTGTTCATTAAGTCCATGAAAGCTGCAGGAGTATTTATTAGTTCGAAAGACATAACTACAAATTCATAATGACCATACTGAGTCATGTAGGCTGTCTTCAGAATATCACTATCTCTGACTCTAAGCTGATGATAGCCGAATCTAAGGTCTATCTTGGAAAAGCAACTAGCACCCTGAAGTTGGTCGAACAAGTCATCAATCCTTGAGATGGGATACTTATTCTTGATGGTGACCTTGTTCAACTACCGATAGTCAATGCACATTCTGAGATAACCATCTTTCTTTTTCACGAACAACACTAGAGCACCCCATGTAGAGATACTAGTTCTGATGAACCCCTTATCTAGAAGGTCTTTCAACTGCTCTTTCAATTCCTTAAGATCGGCTGGAGCCATTCCGTAAGGAGGAATCGAAATAGGCTGGGTATCTGGGGGGAGATCTATTCCAAAGTTGATTTCCCTTTCAAGAGGAACTCCGGGAAGATCTTCTGGGAACACTTCTGGAAACTCATTTACTACCGGGACTGAATCAAGATTTGGGGTTTCTGACTTTGAATCCTTAACCCGAACAAGATGATAGATATACCCTTTGGAAATCATTTTTCTGGCCTTAAGGTAAGAGATGAATCGACCTATAGGGATTGAGCTACTACCCTTCCACTCTAAGACTGACTCATTTGGAAACTGGAACCAAACAATCCTAGTCCTACAATCGACTGAGCCATAATAGGAATGTAACCAATCCATGCCTAGAATGATATCAAAATCTACCATTTCTAACTCTACAAGATCTGTTGAGGTGACTTTATGAAAGACTGTGACAAGGCAATTTCTGTATACTCGTCTAGCTATAACTGGGTCACCAAATGGAGTAGAGATAAAGAAGGGTTCTGAGAGAGTTTTTGGACTGACACCGAAGTTTACTGCTATATTGGGAGTTACAAAAGACAGTGTAGCCCCTGGATCTAACAATGCATAATAATCTAAATGAAAGACTCGTAACGTACCAGTGACCACATCAAGAGAATCTTCCTGGTCCTGGCGAGCCTGGAGGGCATACAACCTGTTCTGGCGCTGACCGCCCCCTGTACCAGAAGAAGCACCCTACTGAGTTGGGCGACCTGCTGGTGTTGCTGGAGCTGTAGACTGAGCCCTATTGTTGTTACCTCCTTGCCCCTGTTTGACAGAAGGGCAGTCCTTCAACCTATGGCCAGACTGACCACACCCAAAGTACCCTTCCTTGCTTGCAAGACACTCGCCCGGATGGTTCTTACCACACTTTGGACAAGTTGGGAAAGTCCTTTTACCTTAAGCACAGCCATGAGACTTAGAGCCTAATTCCCTACTTTTCTGATCCTATCGAAACTTAGGGGATGGAGCACTAGATGATGAAGGTGCTGGGGCATTAGACCTCTACAGAAACCGTGAGCAATTTCCACCGTCCGACTTTTGCTTGAGTATTCATAGTTTCATGTTCTGGCCTTTTTTTAATCCTTATCCATTTCCCTAAGATTATCTCCCTCAACCTGCTCGGCATGTGTCATGAGTCTAGAGATATCCATATCTCCTAGCAGCGTAGCATTCCTGCACTCGGTCTTCACCAGATCGGATACCCCAAATAGGAACTTACTCATTTGTGCCCTTGAATTGGCAACCATATGTGGAGCATACCTGGAGAGCTGGGTGAACTTCAGTGCATACTCTTGGACCGACATTGAACCCTACTTCAAGTTCATAAACTCTTGTGCCTTAGCTTCTCTCAACTCCCTTAGGAAGGACCTGTCCAGAAAAACTCCAGTAAAACAATCCAAAGTCACAGGAGCTGCATTTGCACCCTTGTTTTCTTTCCACTGAGTGAACTAGATATGAGCCACATCCTTAAGTTAATAGGATGCTAACTCTACACTCTCACTACCAGTCACTTGCATTACCCCAAGAATCTTCATAACCTCATCAATGAAGTTTTGTGGGTCCTCACCAACTTTCGACCCTAGAAACTCAGGCGGATTCATCCGAACAAAGTCTCGAACCCTAGATGCAGCTGATCCACCATTAGTGTTTGCAGGAGCTATGGCCTACTGATTGTTCTGATTGGCTACACTTTGAGCCCAGAGCTGGATCGTATTCCAAAATTCTTTATTCTAACCTCATGGTTCGCGACTAGAAAAATTGCATTAGCATTCCGTGTGTTAGCTCTACGAGGAGGCATGAACTGAAATGCATAATGACAAATTAGAAAGGAGAAGTTGGATCATACCCACACACGATAAGAATAAGAAAGAAAGTGAAGTTTTTTTTTAAAAACTTTGTATCCTCCCCCTCATAGGTGTGGCGCGCTTCACACTCATGAAGAGGACTCTACTTAGTGCAGCTTTAGGACACCCTAGGACTCTTAAACCTTAGGCTCTGATGCCAAGTTTGACACGCCCCGAGGCTACCCCCTTGACGTAACATGGGACCTAGGATCATGAGTGACCCCAAGCTAACCCTATGTCTGACATATATCAAGCATATTGAGAATAATTGAATAAGACATATACTATGCGGAAGCTAAAACAATGGATAACTGAAAGTGGGAAAAACCAAACTAGTCTGAATATATAAAATATAATGAAAGTCTAGTGATGACTGAAACACCACTTAACAACTCAAGCTGCATCTACTACTATGTCTAAAAATCCTCTAACTGAGTCGAGTTACTAGGACATGCCCCCCAGCTAACTCTAACAAAACTAAAAATAAAGACTAAAATAGAAAGCATGTCTATGGTCCTCGAAGTATGAAGACTCACCACTGAAGTTGCTGAATGCAGACCGAGAAGCGATCTAAGCGTGATCTGGATGCTACATACATGAACCTACATCATGAAAGGATGTAGCGCAGAGTATGCGTCAGTACTTGGAATGTATTGAGCATGCAAGATATAGATACTAAGCTGAACAAATATATATAAGCTGAACAAAGCATAACTGAGCAAGAATGTAAATATTGGAACATAACTGAAAGGCTAACATGAATGCAATGACCAAGTGCTAATCATGAAAGTAACATGCTGAACTAAATGCTGAAATATATATACTGAAAACCTGGTCAAATGCACTAAGAGTCTGACTGTGGGAGCTACTATTAACCAACATAAACCACGTGAGCTAAACGTGGAGTCCGAGGTATACGCCCCATTGATAGGACCCAATATACCTTTTCAGGGGTATAAAGGCATGACTGGCGTGATCACTAAATCTGATGCCCAACAGAGGGGACTTATAATCTTATGGGGGCACGTAGTTTTGGGACTATGAGGGGACACTAAACCCTAGTCCAACTCGGTGCTAAGTCTAGTCCCAACTAAATATGTATATGACCAAATGTAACTGAAACACTGAATAGCTCAAAATACTGACATGCAATCTGAAAATGCAACATTTATATACTGATAATGCGACATTCGAAATCTGAAGCATGATTATCTATTTAACTGACCTAGAAAGTATATATCGTTAACTAAGAGAATCTATACAAACTAGGATTCTGAGTTTCATAAAGGAATTAAGGTACTAATCATTTTCTTGGCAATTATTTTAGTTGAAATGTTGTGCTACTTTGCATATTGAGTGTTTGACCTAGGTGTTAGATGTGACCACCCTTAGTCTACTTAGAGTAATCTCATTCGAGGACGAATGTTCTCAAGGGAGAGATATTGTAACACCTCGGTATTTGACAGAGCTAAAATTAGAAAGAACTAAATTGGAAATAGCAAAATCTGAAATTTTGCAAGTTATGCATGAGTTATGAGTTTTGGGTCAACTTCAAACGATCATAACTTTCAGTACATGATGAGTTAGGTGGCCCATAAGATATCAAATGAAAGGTCTTGGAATCCTCTTTCCAACGTCATCAAGTTTGCTAATTTTTGAGCTTCTATGAGAGAGATATGCCTGTTTGAAGTTTGTATATCCAGTTAAGGAAAGTTACCCAAAAATGTGAGGGGTATTTTAGTCTTTTCCTTACCCAATAAGGTTAAAACATTTTTAGTAAATATTTTGGGGTCAAATCTGATTTGGGTCAGTTTTAAAATCCTAAACTACGCTTAGGGTTTTAGAGGAGAATTCAAGACGAGGAAAAGAGGAGAAAAGGAAGAACGAACAAGGTTTTCGCAATTCAATGATTTGTTTCGCCAAATTAAGGTATGTAAGATTTCATAGTGTTGGGTTCATTCACCCACACGCCAATCATGTTTTACATTATGGAATTCATCCCTAGAGATTGAGAAATTAAGTTCTTGAGTGAGTTTCGCTAAAATTATTCTGGGTTATAGGAATTCAAGAGTTTTTTACCTTAGAATTTCAGTGGGTATGAGTTGAATCGGGTTTAGGAGAAGAAGAAAAGATTGGGCAGAAATTGGCGCCCAAGTCCGCGTCGAAGACTTGCTCCCCTAGAGAGAAATTTCTCTCTCCGCATCACGGAGAGAACGCAGACTCCACTATTTCAAAAATTATTTTGCGGCCAAATATTATAATCCATATCCGCATCGCGGACTTGCTCCCTAGACAATGTTTTTCGACCGTTTCTCATTATTAATTATCTAAAACTCATTTAATCATCACGATATCCTCCATATCATAAATCATAACCTTGAATTCATAATTAAAATTCTAGGTAGAGTTAAGAGTTAAGTCTTGAGAGTTCTTTCGAGTCATTTTGAGAAGTCTTTTTACAATCTTTTAAAACTTGTTTTAAAACTTGGACATTTGAGTTGAGGAAGAGTAGAGTTGAGTTCATTTTCTTTAAAATTATATATGGAAACTAAGTATTCCCAAGAGCAAACGTTTTTACATTTAAGATGAGAGGAAACACCGATTTCCAAAAGAGTTCATGAGCAGTTTTAAGTACTATCTCTTTTTAGAGAAACATTTTGAGTAATAATCACAAAGTTGAGGAAGAGGAAATGTTTTCTTTAAAATATAATGAGCTAAGTTATATTTTTGTAGTATTGAGCACCGATATGGGGGAGAGTTCTAACAACTCACAGCCCCCATAAACCATGTAGCCAACGTGGGTAGAAAGGGTAATAATTTTTAGATGATTCCTTATTGTTTTTTAGTATAGACTAGTGGATCCACTTAGTTGAGGAGTTCTATACCCCGACAAAGTATAGGATAGTTTCGGCAGCATGGGCTAGACGTTGTATCATCACATAGCTCATAGTGATGTTTGTCGGTTAGAAAATCTTCCAAACAGAGTATTTTGTATTTTTACATACAAAACGAGTTATTATTGTATTTTTAAATATATTGAGTTACTATTACTGTTTTACATGCTTTATAAAAACTGCACTTTTATCATCATTTTATATTGCTTCGAGTTGAGTATCCATGAGTAGTTCTTGAGGTGAGTAGAGTCAAGGTGAGTATGTTTCCTTTTTATCAGCTCGAGCTTGCAAGTTATGTTCAGTATTCCTCTTACATGCTCGTACATTCCATGTACTGACGCCATTTGGCCTGCATCTTTCATGATGCAGATACAGGTAACCATGATCATCAACCAGCGCTTCGTTGATCCAGTCGAGTTCCGAAGTTGTTTGGTGAGCCTCCTTACTTTCAGAGGATCCCTCATTTATTTTCTGTTATTCAGTTTGTTAGGATGATTGGGGGTCTTATCCCGACATCCCTGATAGTATTAGAGGCTTCATAGATAGATAGACAGTAGTTCATGAGTCTTTTCATTATTAGTTGTTAATGTTTTAAAGACTTAAGTTGCCTATTTCTGGCTAGTTGAATATTCTTATATATTCTGAGTTTGTCTTTTGAGACAGTTGAGTAAAGTTTACATTTGATTTCATCTTATGTTGAGTAAGTCTTCCGCCGAGTATTGAGCAAGGCCAAGGGTTTGCTTGGGGCCTGATGAGTCTGAGATTTCGACTCATTTGGAGCTTTGTTTTCATAGTTTAAGTGTCCTCACTGTGTAATTTATGCTCTAAACTGATGTTGAAGTGTCTATTTCCAGCAATGAAGGCTAAGGAGCAAGGCAAGGACATTACTAGGTAAAAAGGAGCGAAAAAGCTGAAGAAGTTGAAGGAAGGCAATCCTAGTGATCACCAAGACCACTCAACGAGCCGCCGAATGGCTCTTTAGCTTGCCTAAAGTTCCAGCATGCCAGCCCTGGGGAATAACCTACTTGGCGAAGGAAATGGACAGTCGGCGGACCGCCGAACGGCTCGGCGACATCGACCTCGATCGCCTAAAGTCACAAAACTTTTAGGATTAGAGCCAAGGCAAACCGGCGATGGATTAGATCAATTGGCGCGTCGCCGACTTGGTCGACGACCCTCGACTTACCTCGCCTAATGGCCCTGCATGCCAAAATTTGGGAAACTATAAATTAAATTTCAAAAAGAAAGAAAAGAGTTATGCACTTTTGGAAAGAATTTTTTAGCTTTAGTATTCTCCTGAGTTTTCCATTGTAGACTTTAAATCTTTTGAGACTTGATTTTGAGGAATTGCAATTGGGTCTTTGAATTAATTTGATTTGAAGCATTGTAGAGACTTGAAAACCATTACCCAGCTCATGGCTAACATAGTTGGTAATTATTTCCTCCTTTTTATGATGTATAGCTAAAACCCCAATTCTTTGGGTGTGATCATGTGATTATCGGCATAATTAGCTTATGGGTATTGTTGTTTACTGATTTAAATGCTTAATTTAAGTGGGTTTAATCGATAGTTGTGTATAAATCTATGAATTGTAGTTGCAAATGCAATTCTTTCTTAGTGTTCTGGGCTTGCTTGAGAAAGATGTTTTAGAGCTAAGGTTTTCGATTAATGCTTTTAGTTATTGGGTTGATATGGGTTTAGCTCGAGAGAGTGAATCCTAAACTCGATTATACCTATCTAGCTCGAGAAAGTATGTAAATTAAGGTTCGCTGTTTAAATTGTTAAGCTTCTCGAGGTTCGAGAGAACTCACTTGATTCGTAATAGTTGTTTGAGAGAAAGCTATTGCATCTATAGTCTAGCCTACCTACTGAGATTTAGCAATTGTTAGTAAATTTCAATTAACCATATAGCAAAATTAGCCTATAATCTATCACTTCCCCGAGAATTCCTCTCTACTTGTTGAATCTCCTCTTTTGATAATTGTTTTAGTTGTTAATTGACAGACCAATTCCACCATCTGACATTTGCTGTCAACCCCTACAATTTATCTAAATGTTTTCAATAATATCTCTTCCTATAACCGATTAGACCACTTTCATAACTTCGTAATTGAATTCAAACTTGTACCGCTCCCTGTGGGTTCGACCCCAACTCTTCGTTGGGTTTTATACTAGATTACGATCGCCTACACCTAGTATTGGATGAGGTGTAGTTGAGCGTTTATCAAAAATGGTGCCGTTGCCGGGGAGTGGTGTTTAGAATTCTATTATTGAAGTTTTAATTGTGATCTTTTTGTATTTTAGTTGAATCGACTTACTTTGTTTTGTGTTTGTGTTGGCTGTGTTTGAACAGAGGACGAGATGAGTGTGAACGGGAGTAATGGTAGCCAACTTTGCCACCAAGATGACATTGGGAATCTGAATGATGTTAATGACCCGATTCAATTGGGTGGTGTTGGTGATATACGTCTACCTCCTGTTGAGGGGAATGTTGTTTTCCACGTAACTAGCACGATGTTACAACTCTTGTAAATGAAATGATTATATGGAGGGCTAGCTCATGAGGATCCCCATGAGCATATTCAGAATTTCGTAGACGTATGTGGTCCGTTCTCATTCAAGAACATCTCTCAAGAATCAGTCTGTCTCCGGTTGTTCCCTTTTTCTTTGATGGGAGAAGCTACCAAGTGGTTAGCTGATCTACCGAGGAATTCCATTACTACTTGGGATGAACTTACCGTAGCATTCTTTGTAAGGTTCTTTCCTCCATCAAGGATGATCACGTTAAGAGATAATATTCAGGGCTTCAAGCGTTTGGAGGGTGAACCAATCCATGAGACGTGGTTGAGATTTCAGAAGTTGCTACTTCAATTTCCGACTCACGGGCTGCCAAAAATTGTGTTGTTACAACACTTCTATAGGAGTCTTGACTCAGTGAACAAAGGTGTTGCTGATCAACTTGTTCCAGGGGGTATAATGCAACAGCCTTTCGAAATCACATCCAATCTCCTCGATGGGATGACCAAAATTAACAGAGAATGGTACACTCGAGAGGACCAGGTGTCTCCTCTAAATTTTAGAATGACAAAAGAAGAGATCGAGAAGGATCAAGAGCGAGACCAAAATATGGCCAAAATGATGACCCAGCTGGATATCTTGTCAAAAAATGTGATGGGTAGTGGATTGATGAGGGTAAATGTTGTTGTTGTTGGTGGAGCGAACCCCGAGGAGGCACACTTTGAGACTCCATATAATGAGGAAGTGAATTTTCTTTCAAATCAAGGAGGAGGTTTCCATCCGAGCTATCCAAGGTCGGGCGGGAATCCAAGTTGGAATAAAGAAAGGGATGATGGATGGAGAGACAGTGACAGAGAATGGCGCGACCGTAGTGCTAATTGGAAGGAAAGGGATGGTGACAATGAAAGATACGTCCCACCCCATGAACGTCAAAAGCCTAAGGAGCAAAGGGCTGACTCGGAAAACTTTCGTACGGAAGACATGCTTGCACTCATTCTCAATAAGGTAGAAGGGTCGGACAAAGTTTTGAAATAAATGAAAGAGGACATCTCCACACTCAATCAGACGGTCACCTCTTACTCAGTGTCCAACAAACAATTGGAAACGCAAATGGTCAAATTTCATCTCATTTGAACCCAAGGCAAAAAGGAGGTCTACCAAGTGATACCTTGGCCAACCTGAAAAATGAACCTTCAAAGCGTATCCACGTCATGTCACGATGTTAAATAAGGCGCTTCTTGGGAGGCAACCCAAGTTTTATAGCTTTTATTACTATTTTTTGAATAGCGGGTGTTGAATGTGCAGGTTGAAAAGTTAAAATGTTTGGAAAACGGCAACTAGGCGAGCTAAAATCCCAGTCGGTGACTCGCTGAACAGGTCGGCGAGCCCAACTTGGATCACCGTTGGAACCACCTAGCTTGCTAGAGGTTCTGTAAAACTCGGCGGGCTAAAGTACCACTCAACGCACCGAGTGGGTTGGCGACCACAACTTACGTCGCCGACTGGCGCGCGAACTGAAGAGTTTTAAAAGGCCAAACCATTTTAAATTAAAAAATCCCTTCACTTTCATACTTTTTAACTTACGTACTATCACAATCGATCATATTTTTTTTCTCGTACTATCTTTTTTACTTTTGTTTGGGATATTTTTCTCGGGGTGGACGTTTGGATTACATTGCTAGCCTAGCTATTCAAATTTTTGGCATCTAAGGTTGGTTTTCCGAACCCCGCTCTATAATTGGTTGAAATCAAATGCAATTATCATTTTGTGGTTGTTATTTGTGGTTTTGTTTAACGTATGGTAGTTTGATTGCCCGTAGTTACTTGGAATCGTAATTATTTGGCCTTAAATGGTAATTTCCCGTGTCGTTGATTGTTCAAATTGTTGGGTTGCGTTGAAAATGTTGTGGGTTTAGTGGGTGAAGTCTGAGTAAACCCAAATTGTGCTAATTGTCGAATTTTGCCCAATGATGGAACGGTTGACGTCATTCTTAAGGGGAAAAGACGTCAATTGGCCAATTTTGGCCAAATCGTGGAAGTCTGAGTACCCCGTGGGCTTGGGTCTTTAGTGAATTGCATGTTGTGAGTGTTTAATTTTGTTTTCGTGGGCTGCAGGATTGATTTTGAAGTACGGGGTACAAATCTGGCACGTTGGGCTATTCGGCGAGCTGGGTCGAGCTCGCCGAGTGGTTCAACGATTCGCCTAACGTCCCCTAGATCGCCTTTTAATTCTCTAAATTGTGGGTTTGAGTTCTGTAACTTTTGGTGATATGCCTGTGCTCACCGAGTTCACTCGGCGACTCGCTGAAAGTCCCTTCTGATTACCCTTCTGCTCCCATTTTTCCTTAAATTATTCTGTAACTTTCGGAGAGCTACTTCTAGTTTGCTGAATGGTGTCGGCGATCCGCGAATGGCCTTGGGCACCGCCGACCTGTGCTGACTTTAGAATATTTTTGTTCAAGAACTTTCAGTGAGCCCGTCTGGGCTCGCCAAAGGTGTTCGACGACTCGCCGACCGGTTCGGCGAATCTTTCTGCACCTTTTCCATTGACTTTTTCTCAACTAAATCTAACATTTTCAACATTGTTTTACAGGTATGGCTAGACCCAAAGTTGCTGGTAGGAATCAACCGCCCCGAAAGAGGGCTCATGGAATACAGATAGATGAGGAGGCTGCTGCCTCACGGGCCCCGACTACGAAACTTCCTCCAAGAGGGGGAAAGGGAAAGGGCCTATTTCAATCGACACCTGCGGAGGAGAGGTCCAACAATGAGGGTATATATATTCTACATATCTCACCCCCTCTAACAACGAGGGTGGTTCTGAGAATAGTTCTCCGGCCTCCATCTCCGAGCCGGAAGATGATCAGTTGTTACAGGCTAGGAGAGCGGAGCTACGCTCCAAGTCTTTAAATGATCCATTTAGGATCCCGGTGCCTCCGACACCTACTCCTCCAGCTCCAACTCCAGCTCTAGCTCCGACAGTGGTCCAGGTACCACCAGTTCAGGGTCCTCCTCCCTGGTCACTCAACAGATTAAAGGCCGAGGGTTCGAGGACTGTATTGGAAGAAAAGAGGTTCTCCACCGACGGTGTGGTGAACATATATTCAGAAGTGTGGAACACTCTGAAGTTTCATAAATTTGAGGTGTTTACGAAACCCCGGGGATCTTACATTCCTACTTGGATCCTGGAGTTCTATTCAGCATATGGAGAGTTGGTGCCGAAGGGAAGAAGAGGGAAAGTGCCTTTAAGCCGGTCGACTTCATGACTGTTCGAGGGAAGAAGGTCAAATGCAGCAGCACGGAGATAAATGAACTACTTGGGTGCTCTCGGGACTTCATGCATAATTACCCCAATTTGGTCCAGAAGAAGACCCTAGAGGATCTTAAGGGCTGGCTAGCACCCCTCCTCTCCGATGTCACTCCGAGAAGGATTGAGGCAGGTTCCACTACATAAAAAATGATCATTAGCGGCAATTAATTCTTAATTGCCGTTAAATATGTATTTTTAGCGGCAATTAGCACTCTTTGTATATGTCCCTAAAGAATTTAGCGACATTGGTTCTAATGGAACTTTACTAATGCCGGTAAAGACTTTAACACTCTTTATTAATGTCAATATTTATTGCCGCTAAAAGTTGTTTTTGTTGTAGTGTGCCTAGATTGAGAAGAAGGACCCTAATGTAGCTGCTCCGTACTAGTTCAGGTTTATTAGCAGCATTATCATGCCTTCCCAGAATGAGTTGATCCTCCGACACCCGAAGGCTGTTTGTCTTGGTTCTATTATGGACCGACAGAGGCTGAATTTGGGGATGCTCATCGAGCAAGAGATGGCCATGAGGGCCAAGCAGAGTCAGACCTCACTGCCTTTCCCTGTCTTGATCACAGAGATTTGTCAGCAGGTCCGTGTTCCTAGAGTTGAGAAGACGGATGTGGAGGTGACCCCCACATCTTCTACTGACAACCAATGCATAGAGGCTGAGTACATGCGTGATGAGGCCGATAGGAGGAGGGCTACACCAACGGATATATCCCCGATTGTTGATGTGGATATGCTGCCGACTGAGGCAATCATGCCCCCTCAGGCCAGTGGGCCTACAGGTACATCTGGCTCTTTTGTTTCTGATACTCCTAGTTTTTCTACTGCACCCCCTCCCACTAATTCTGTTGTTGTTGCTACTGTTACCTCCCAACCCCCTATCACCCAGGCCATGCTGTACAAGATGGGCTATTTAGCCCAATCTGCTGATGTGCCTGCCTCCTGGGTAGAGGCCATTGTGCCTGGGCTGATAGAGCGGGCGATTGTTGTTGCCTTGGCCCTGATTCAGGTGGAGATGAGGGAGAATAGAGAGCTTATTGAGGGCCATAAGTTGGCATTGGATGCCCTTACGGTGAGGGTTGAGGATTGTGAGAAGAGCTAGGGTGCTACTGTTGCTGTGACGGCCTTGAAGGCCGATGTTGCTGGGCTGAGGAGAGATGTGGACGAGCTGAAGTCCACTAATTTGTCGATGTTGTTTGGGACAGTGGAGATTCCTGAGATGCCAAGCACTGATATTCCAGCTAGTTTTGAGGTTCCTCCGGTTACTGCCGGAGATGATATTAGGGCAGATGATGTAGATTTCGAGTCTGAGGCAAAGACAGATGAGGAGCAGCTGGGTATTAGAGATGAGGTTGTGTATGATGATTTGGTGGATCTTGAGGGGGCCATGGTGGAGACAGTCATGCAGGCATCGCTCAGAGATACGTCTATGGTGGGCTCTAGTGGATCCAAGGATGTTGTGGAGTGGGGCACTAATGCCTAGATAGAGGGAGTGACTGATATGCAGAGTTTACCCAAGGCCTATCCTGGCAGGATGATTCTTTTGCCTCCCTTTCTGTTATCTTTTAGACTTTATTTTAGTTTCTTTGCATTTGAAGACAACTGCTTATTTTTGTTGGCGGGGTGAGGTATTTTCATACCTACCTCTATTGGGCTGTTTTAGTGAATATTGGTTTGTTGTTGGTTTTGGTTTTATGTATGTTGGATCTTATTTTGTGTTTATATATATATCTTGGTTGTTGATCCATCTTGGCCCACTGTTGTTATTGTGCAAATGGTTTTGAACTGATTTTAAAAATAAAAAATTTTTCCACCTCTTTTGTGTTTGATTGTGGTGGTTCTCTTGCATTTTTCGAGTATAGGTTGTGGTCAATATCGATAACTTGAATAGTGCTCTCAATTGAACTATATGAATGTGCGGCTAAGATGAGGCAAACTAAGTTACATAGGTCATATGTGAACTCTTAGCATCTCGTTGTGACTAGCCGGTTGTCGAATAAGTCTCTTCTGATGAACATTGCACGCTAGCTAGAACGTGTAAAGTGATGTTTGATAATTGTGTTGAATGCCTTGTGTGGTGAGGTTGTTTTGAATATTGTGCTTGATGACACCTAGAATTTGCCCCGTTAGTCCGATTGATTGATTGAAGAAAGCGATTGAAATGATCTTAGGCAAAAGTTTTGAAGAGTGAACCAAATTAATAACATACCTCTTTGTGGCCACCTTATGAGAAGTGTGAACCTTGCTTGGCACCTTTTGAGCCTATCCTTTTCTTTGGAAGAAACTTGAGAAACTTTGAGCTCTTTGTCCCATCACCTATAACCTTCATGAAGTATTGGTTTGTTGAATAGCAAACTTAGGCCAAAAGCCTAAGTTGGGGGTGTGGTGATAAAGAAGGAAAGTCATGAAGTTTGAAAAATCCCCCTTTGAAGCATAGTTCGAAAAATATGGAACCCCTCCATAAAATAAAAATAAAAATGGTGAAAAAGACTGAAAAAGAGAAAAGCTTGTGAAATAAAGTTTGTGAAAGAAGCAAAATAAATGGGGTATCCGATGGGTCATGTTTAGTTGAATAATGGGGTGGATTGTGAACATGTTTGAATGAGAAAGAGAAGGAGAAAAAGTGATTTTCAGGCAAGACTTCATTAAGGCAAAAGCCTCTAAGCCAAAATGACCATACATTTACACTCAGCCCCGTTACAAGCCTTGAAAAGACCTTTGTAATCTTGAGTGAGCTAAAACGAATGTTGATTGGAAAATAAGGGTAAACCTATGGGTGGAATAATGCATGTGTTCATGTTTGTGAGTGTGAGACTTGTATTTGATTCCGGTATCTTAAATTGTTGAGAAATTTTGTGTGAGCACGGAATCATCCTTGTTGTGAGGGCATTTAAATGTTTCTGCTGAGCTTGAACTTGCATTTGAAGCAAGCATTGTGAGCTTGAGTATACTTGATAATGGTGAGTCACAATTTAAAACTTAGAGTGCACTCGAGTGGCTCTTTAGATTGCCTAAATTTCCAGCATGCCATCCTGGGGAAGAACCTACTTGGTGAAGGAAATGGACAGTCGGCGAACCGCTTTAACGGCTCGGCGACATCGACCTCGATTGCCTAAAGTCACAGAACCTTGAGGATTAAGAGCCAAGGCAAACCGGTGATGGAATAGATCAATTGGCGCGTCGCCGACTTTGTCGGCGACACTCGACTTACCTCGCCTAATGGCCCTGCATGCCAAAATTTGGGAAACTATAAATTAAATTTCAAAATGAAAGAAAAGAGTTCTGCACTTTTGGAAAGAATTTTTTAGCTTTAGTATTCTCCTGAGTTTTCCATTGTAGACTTTAAAGCTTTTGAGACTTGATTTTGAGGAATTGCAATTGGGTCTTTGAATTAATTTGATTTGAAACATTGTAGAGACTTGGAAACCATTACCCAGCTCATGGCTAACATAGTTGGTAATTATTTCCTCCTTTTTATGATGTGTAGCTAAAACCCCAATTCTTTGGGTGTGATCATGTGATTATCGGCATAATTAGCTTATGAGTATTGTTGTTTACTGATTTAAATGCTTAATTAAAGTGGGTTTAATCGACAGTTGTGTATTAATCTATGAATTGTAGTTGCAAATACAATTCTAACTTAGTGTTCTGGGCTTGCTTGAGAAAGAGGTTTTAGAGCTAAGGTTTTTGATTAATGATTTTAATTATTGGGTTGATGTGGGTTCAGCTCGAGAGAGTCAATCCTAAACTCGATTCTACCTATCTAGCTCGAGAGAGCAAGTAAATTAAGGTTCTGGGTTGTTTATATTGTTAAGCTTGTCGAGGTTCAAGAGAAGTCGCTTGATTCGTAATAGTTGTTTGAGAGAAAGCTATTGCATCTATAGTCTAGCCTACCTACTGAGATTTAGCAATTGTTAGTAAATTTCAATTACCTATATAGAGAAATTAGCCTATAATCGATCACATCCCTGAGAATTCCGCTCTACTTGTTGAATCACCTGTTTTGGTAATTGTTTTAGTTGTTAATTGACAAACCAATTCCCCCATCTGACATTCGTTGTCAACCCCTTCGATTTGTCTAAATGTTTTCAATAATTTCTATTCTTATAACCGATTAGACCACTTTCATAACTGAATTCGAACTTGTACCGCTCCCTGTGGATTCGACCCCAACTCTTCATTGGGTTTTATACTAGATTACGATCACCTACACCTAGTATTGGATGAGGTATAGTTGAACATTTATCAGGGCCAACAATGGTTCTCGAGTGCCGGCCACGCCCAGGGTGTAGGCTCGGGGCGTGACAATTATCTGTTTAACTGACCTAGCTAGTATAATTCGTCAACTAAGAGAATATATACAAACTAGGGCGTGACAATTATCTTTTTATGTAGGGTTCCACTACATACAAAATGAAAGGTATACGAACAAAAAAGGAAAAAAGGTGAGACAATGAAATATAATGAGATAGACAGTAGTGGGTTGTACATGAGGGCGTGGCTAATAATAATATGCATTATGACTTAACATCTTGTTAGTTGTTTTGGAGACCATCAAGTATTGACACTTTATTGAGCTTTCATCATTGTGATTTTTTTTTGATTTCCTACAAAAGTGACATCTTATTTGAGTTCCACCCCCTTGTAGACTCACAACACTTTTTTCAATTATAGAACCTCGTAACATATGGAAAACTAAAATAGTACGGTTTTGTTATTAAAAAAAGGGGCGAACATCTAATCAAAAGTGTCTGGTTCAACTTTTAAGGAATACCATAATTGATTTGTTTCAGGCATATTTTCAAGCATCCATGGTGCATTAAAGTTATTGTTCGTTTCTTCATATTTTTTGTTCTAGATGAAACTTCAATGCGTCCAAAGAGAATTTGAACCTGTGCAGGTAAATTCCAAACAAATATGTGTAAATCGGATATGCACAATCTAGAAAAATAGAATTTCGATCAAATATCAACAACATCATACCAAGTGTAAACTCATAGGTGGATATACGAAGGGCAGAATGTACGCCAACCTTATCCATACCTCGTGGAGGTAGATATGCTTTTTTCAAAATATCCCTAGCTTAAATAAATACCCATTAGCAAAAATAGATACACAATGAACTAAATTCACCTGAACTACAAAGGATGAGAGCAAGATATAGAGAGAAGCAGTTTTATCTCTATGTGTGCAATATTGCTCAAAACAACACAAACACTAAAGAGGAAAAACAAATTCAAACGAAACCCAACAGAAATAATAGAACAGTCTAACGCGAAGATGGAGAAATAACTGAAGACCTTAGAAAGTAATTCACTTGCAACTAAATCGAGAAGCTTCACCTCCGTAGGCATTGTTGAAGTGACGATTATGCAATGTCTAGACTTCACGATTATTTTAATTTTCTTTGAAAGGAGTCTTAAATTAACGCATTTCCAGACTCTAATGTTGGAACCTGGTAGAAGAAATTGGAAGCTGAAATTTTGATGCCGTAATTAACATTTAAATACTGAATCGAATGATTTTCTTGGTGGAAAGTTTCCAAATACACCATTGTTGAAGCTTGGGTCTGAGATTTGATTTCACATTTTAAAGATTTTCTGGGTGATTTGAAGCTATATCTAAATTGGTGATTACCTCTTAAGATTAAACTTGTCAATTCTCAGCTGAACCTGATGATAACAGTTTGAGTCTCCGTTGATGAGATTTTCAATGCTATTGATTTGTTTCAGATTAAAAAATGGTTGAACAAAAACAATTGAGCATTAATGTTTATAGTTGAAATCGATGATATTTATTGATTTGGAGTCCTGCAACGTGCAGAACGGAGAAGGAAACCTCCATCATCAAAGGGCTGAAATTCTTACTGATAAAATATGGAGAGACCAAGGCGATAGAAAAAGAAATAATGATCTAGAAGCTTGAAGAAAAAAATATGCAAAAGACAAACATATCCGTGTGTGTGTTTTGTGTGTGTGTGGAGAGAGAGAGTAGACATTTGTGTAATCTTTGATGCGTAAGGTATAACACAATCACTGATGGACTTCCTGCTCTTCCCTCTTCTATATAGTAATAAAATATAAAAACATTTCACTATAATAACCAAGTTATTTTTTGAATCGATTTTAACGTATGTTATATTATATCTACTATAACAACATTTTGCCATCGGAAAAAAAATCAGAGAAACGACAATATTATAAAGAAGCTCGACAACACCTATTATTTGACTCAATAAATATATATTCTTTCATTGGATAGCTAGGTGTGAATAGAAAATGAAGGGTTGTGACTCTCCTGAACGGTTGTGACTTTATCGAAGGGTTGTGACCTTTATGCAAGGTTGTGTCTTTTCTAAAGAATTGTGACCGTTTGAAAGGTTGTGCCTTTTCCAAAGGGTTGTGACCTTTCTGAAAAGTTATCCTTTTTCTGAAAAGTTTTGACCTTTACCCTTTGTTGGCTATAAATAGAGAAAATCTCATTTTTCTGCATCGAATTCTTCCCTTCTTTTGCATACATTTCTTACAAAATAAAATCGATCGATCGTGTCTGTGTGTGTGATTCGTTGTTGTCTTTTTGAGTTCGTTGAAATTATCAAAGTTTGAGGTACAGCTACTTCATTAATTGTTAATCTGTTTTATCTTGGGAGGAATTAATCTACAACCTCGGGTACTTAAGGGGATTAAATTTCTTAAGGACACACATTGGGTTCTGTGGACTCAGATAGTTCTTTTATTTTTTCTTTTCATTTTTCATTATTTCTGGCTAGCTAATCTGAATACAGGAGATAATTGTCACGACCCAGGGGTACCCCCTAGATGTAACAAGGCGTATAAGACCCCGAGAGGCCTCATACAAGCCACTTAGCATATCATAACATAAAGTAATAGAAAATGTGTGGAAATTAAAACTTTTCAATACAATCAAAGTCTTTTGTAAAAGCAAGCGGAAGTCTAACATGACATTGTCTCAAACCATCTAGCCATAATAGAATAGAAATCATGGGATGCAGCCCATAAAATAGTCTCAAACATAAAAGAAACACATAAAGGAGAAAGGGTGATCCAATCCTCGAATATAATGAGGACTCACCAAAGCTTCACTTCTTGCTCACTAAGAACCTAGCCACAAGTGTGTGAATCTGGAGCGCCAGACCCTACATTTGATAAGAATGTAGGCAAGAGTATTCGTTAGTACAATCAAGTATGAAATATGGCTACCATAAACAACATAACATAAGCATTAGTCAACATAAGACATAAGGCATAAGCATAATCAAGACATAATAAGAATCATAATGAAAGAGGAATACTCCCTTAAGTAACCTCATTTAACCTTAGCCAAGACTTAGGTCATCCACCTCTAGTTAAGCTTACATCATGGAAGGCATATCTAGCAATACTCCAAACAATCAACTTAATAGCATAATCACATTAATCATACTTCCTTTTAAAGACATGGGGATTCGCCTCAATGCCTAGCTTATAAAGGCTAATGGGTATTCGCCTCTTACCTTACTTACTTTTAGATTGCGGGTACTCGCCTCCACAACCTCATCATATGACACGGGTACTCGCCTCCACATCATTTCATAAGGAACATGGGTACTCACCTCCATGTCCATTCATCATAGTAGGAACGTGGGGACTCACCTCTTGTTCAATTCTAAGGAGTATGGGAATCACCTCATATCCTTGCATATGGAGGTCAAGGGTAATCACATCTAGTCTCATCATTCATTAAGAATTTTAGTCTAGATTCATTTTAGGTGAGCAATCCTTTCAACCTAGAATCATTCATGTGAGTAAACCTTTCACATTCATACAAACATGCTTATCAATTCATTCTAGGAAGTATCCCTTCCATACTACAACATCAACAATCAACAATTCATATTCTAGGCTTTACTCTCAAAGCACTACCTCTCATGATCATCATTTATGCTTTACTCTCAAGTAATTAACATCATATTCATCATATGTGCTTCAATATCAAGCAATTCTGATTATAATTCATCAATCCTATAAGGAGATATCTAACCCATAGAGTTTCCCTCACATGGCATCAAACCCACTATAACAATTCAACCCTAAAATCATAGGATATGCATGGGTACATGTAATTTCATCTTAAATACATGCAATTCAATCAATTCAATCATAAACAATCATAATCCACTCAATTGGATCAACATTCATCATAACCCACAACAATGGAAGAAACCCTAGATAGAATTGGGGAAATTCTTCTTCAAATTGTGGAATTCTAAGGGACTCCATGGGAGGAAGGATTCCATGGATGAAAAGCCATCATACCTCAGTCACAATGCCCACCAAAGCTTGAAAATAGGGAGACTTGATCTTGACCTAGCTTCAATCTCCTTCTTCTTCTTCTACCTTCTAGAGAGAGAATATTTGAGAGGAGTTTTGGATTCTCTTTTGGGATTTGAGAGAATGACTTAATTGAGGGATTTTGGGGGTTAAAAATACTTATATAGGTGTTTTGGACTTAGGAAAAATGACACCACTTCAATTAAATTAAAACCGGAAAAGACCCTTAAGCCCCTAAATATAACTGCCTGACCTGACCCACGAGATCACGACCGACGGACTGTGGATGGACCTACGGTCCGTCCTGGTCAGTTGTCGTTTGTGGTCAGAGATTTTTGGCAAGCGACGGCTCCCTCAACCACGGGCCGTAGACCCATCCACGGGGCGTGGGTCCTGGTCGTGGTTCACTACCTCAGGCAGTCTCCATGGTGGCCATCCACGAGGCCCACCTATGGGGCGGGGGTCCAACCACGGGACGTGGTTGGCCCTCGTGGGTGACACCCGGAAATCTCAACAATTTGCTAACTTTCCTCTTTAGGCTACGGGGTGTTACATTATCTCTCCATTGGGATCATTCGTCCTCGAATGAGATTCTAAGTACATTTTTAGACAAAAACTCTAGACTAGTAGCCCATCATGCATGCAACTCATCTAAATGCACACAACCAAGGAGGAACTTCATCTCCAAGCTAACATACTCGATGTACCATAAGGGAGTAGGAACGACATCTAACAACCAATATGCATGAAATCTTAACATTTCTCATGTTCTAGGAGGAACTACCATCTCCAACTCAAAACGATGCTCAACACAATCTCATGGAGCTTATATGCAATTCAATCTCAAAAAGCACTAATTCAAGGAGGGGGTTTCCACTCCAAGTCAAGGCATGTTCTACAACTCATCTCATAAAGTCTATAAGAAACTCATACTCAATACTCAACAACATGAGGAAAATACATCACCAAAGCCATTTCTTTAAAAAACTTAAGCTTTTTCATGAACATGCAAATTTTTAAGGAAATCATGGAAATGCATAAAACACACATGACTTCAAACATAAACAAATCAAGAGGAACTCATTACCTTAAGCTAGAATAGGAGGAAAAAGATGAGGATATCGGGACATCATATCGGCTTTCGCCTCCTAAGTAGCACCCTCAACTAGATGGTTTCTCCATAGTACCTTAACGAAAGCTACCTCTTTATTCCTCAACCTCTTAACTTGTCGGTCTAAGATCTCAACCAAAACTTTTTTATACGAAAGGTTCTCTTTCACTTCTAACCCTTCTAGGGGAATTATGTATTTCGGATCTCCAACATACTTTTTCAACATAGATACATGGAAAACCGGATGCACCGATGCCAACTCATTTGGCAAATCAAGCTCATATGCAACCTTACCAACACGTCTCAAAATTTGATATGGGCCTACAAAATGGGGACTAAGTTTCCCTTTCTTACCAAACCTCATTACACCCTTCATGGGTGAGATTTTCAAGTAAACCCAATCATGCACATCAAATTCAAGGTCTCTCCTTCTAACATCCGCATAAGACTTTTATCGACTTTGGGCCGTTCTCAACCTCTCTCTAATGAGTCAAACTTTCTCAATAGCCTCATGAACTAACTTGGGTCCTATCAAGGCAACCTCACCCACCTCAAACCATCCGATAGGGGATCTACACCTCCTACCATAAAGAGCCTCAAATGGATCCATATCAATACTCAAATGGTAGCTATTATTATAGGCAAATTCTATCAAAGGCAAATGGTCATCCCAACTTCCCTAGAAATCAATCACGCAAGCCCTCAACATGTCTTCCAATGTTTGGATTGTTCTTTCCGGTTGCCCATCGGTTTGGGGGTGAAAAGTTGTGCTAAGCTTAACTTTAGTGCCAAGAACCTTTTGGAACGACTTCTGAAACTGAGAAGTAAAGAGAGTACCTCTATCGGAGATAATGGACAAGGTCACTCCATGCAACCTTACCATCTCTCTCAAATACAACTTAGCATAATCTTCTACCGTATAGGAAACCTTGATGGGAATGAAATGGGCTGACTTCGTCATTCGGTCTACTATAACCCAAATCGAATCATATTGATGCCGAGTCCGTGGCAACCCTACTATGAAGTCCATATTCAAATCTTCCCACTTCCAAGTAGGAATGCTAATATCTTGAGAAAAAACTCTTGGTCTCTGATACTCAACCTTCACTTGTTGGCAATTAGGACACTTAGCCACAAATTCCGCAATATCCTTCTTCATCCTATTCCACCAATAGATCTCCCACAAATCACGGTACATCTTGGTGGCTCCCAGGTGAATAGAATACCGAGAACTATGGGCTTCTGACAAGATCTGTTCCCTCAAGACATCGACATTCGAAACGCATAAACGACCTTGGTACCTTAGGACACCATCTCCCCCTTGGGAGAAAGCCTCTACAGACTTCTTTAGAACCACCTATTCCAATTCAACTAAGGTCGGATCAAGACATTGCTTTGCTTTAACATCGGCCATGAAAGACGATTCAGAACCATTACAGACTATAATACCACCCTTGGTGGAATCCACTTGTTGAACTCCCAATCGGGCCAACCTATGAACATCTCAAACCAACTCTTTCCTCTCATCATCAACATGTGCAACACTACCCATGGATAATCGACTAAGGGCATCCGCCATCACATTTGCTTTACCGGGGTGATAGAGAACACTCATATCATAATCTTTCAATAACTCAAGCCACCTTCTTTGGTGAAGATTTAAATCTTTTTGGGTAAACACATATTGAAAACTTTTGTGATCGATAAACACATCAAAATGGACCCCATACAAATAATGCCTCCAAGTCTTTAAGGTAAATACAACCGCGCTAATTCAAGATCGTGGGTAGGATAATTCTTCTCATGAACCTTTAGTTGCCTTGAAGCATATGCAATCACCTTACCATTTTGCATAAGCACACATCCCAATACCACTTTAGAGGCGTCACAATATACCACAAAGCCATATGTACCCTCTGGTAAGGTCAATACCAGAGCGTAAGTAAGTCTATCTTTCAACTCTTGAAAACTTTTCTCACAAGCTTCCGACCATCTTGGCTTTCTTTTAAGTCAAAGCCGTCAAAGGAGAAGCAATGGAGGAAAACCCCTCAACAAACCTTCTATAATAACCGGCCAAACCCAAGAAGCTTCTAATATCTGTCGGTGATAGAGGTCTAGGCCAACTCTTGACCACATTCATCTTCTTTGGATTTACCTCAATACCCTTGCCTGAAACTATATGGCCAAGGAAAGCTACGAACCTTAACCGAAACTCACATTTACTAAACATGGCATAGAGTCGTTGGTCCTTGAGAATTTGGAATATAATCCTCAAATGATCAATATGCTCATTCTCACTCCTCAAATAGATCAAAATATCATCTATGAACACAATTACGAATATATCAAGGTATTGTCTAAACACCCTATTCATCAAGTCCATAAATGCCTCCGGGGCATTAGTCAAATCAAAGGACATCACCAAGAACTCATAATGACCATATCGGGTTCTAAAAGCCATTTTTGGAATATCTTCCTCTTTACCCATCAATTGGTGATAACCCGACCGGAGATCAATTTTAGAGAAATAACTTGCCCTTGGAGTTGATCAAATAAGTCATCTATTCTTGGAAGAGGATACTTGTTCTTGATGGTCACTTTGTTCAATTGGCGGTAATCAATACACATACGGAGTGAACCATCTTTCTTCTTAACGAACAACACCGGAGCACCGCATAGAGAGATACTCGATCGGATGAAACCCTTATCCAATAAGTCCTTTAATTGTTCCTTCAACTCCTTGAGTTCCATTGGATCCATTCTATAAGGAGGAATAGAGATTGGTTGGGTATCGGGGAGAAGGTCAATCCCAAAGTCTATTCTCCTTTCGGGAGGAACACCGGGTAAATCATTGGGGAAAACTTCTGGAAACTCTTTTACAATCGGGACCGACTCAAGAATAGGAGCTTCAGACTCCACATCCCTCACCCTCACTATATGGTAGACACAACCCTTCGAAATCATTTTCCTAGCTTTTAGGTAAGAAACAAATTGACCTCTAGGCATAGAATTTCCCCCCTTCCACTCAAGGATAGACTCATTTGGAAACTGAAATTTGACCACTCTAGTCCTACAATCAATAAAGGCGTAACAGGAATGCAACCAATCCATACCCAAGATGATATCGAAATCTATAATGTCAAGTTCTATCAAATAAACCAAGGTAACTCTATGGGACAAGGAAACGGGACATCTTCTATAAACCCTCTTAGCCACCATAGAATCACCAACAGGGGTAGAGACAGAAAAAGGTTCTAACAATATATCGGGAAGCATATCAAATCTCATAGCTACAAAAGTAGTCACAAATGACAAAGTCGCACCCGGATCAAGTAAAGCATACAAATATATATGGAAAACTTTTAACATACCAGTCACAACATCCAGGGAACTTCTTGGTCACCTCTAGTTTGCAGAGCATAAAAATGGTTTTTCTTAGAAGCATTTCCACCCGAACCACTCGAACCGGATGAAGGGTAGGGTTGAGCCCTACGATGACCATCTCCATCACTCTTGGCAACCGAAGGACAATTCCTTATTTTGTGATCCGTTTTACCACACCCAAAACAAGCATTAGATCCCGCTAGACACATCCCTTCATGGTTTCTCCCACATTTAGCACAAGTAGGCATGAAAGGCCTATTACCATCTCCTTTAGGTTTTGGGTTAGATATTCTCTCATTATTAGGCCTTTGAGGAGCACTTGCAGAACCTTGCCCGGAGAACTTTTTTCGAAACCTTGAACGACCCCGTCCACCGGACCTAGAATGTGAATAGTTACCATCATCCACTTTTTCTATCTTTGCCTCTCTAGATCTTTCCTTGAGCTTTTCTTCCTCAATTTATTGGGCATGCACCATAAGGTGAGAAATATCCACGTCATGAACAAGTATAGAGGTGCGGCATTTTTGGACTACCATGTCAGACACTCCCTACACAAACTTACTCATCTTGGCCCTACGATCCGCCACAATTGAAGGAGCATACTTGGATAGTTGAGTGAACCTCAAAGTGTATTCCCTTACACTCATATATCCTTGCCTAAGGTTGATGAACTAAAGTACCTTGGCCTCTCTCATCTCTAGAGGGAAGAATCGGTCAAGAAAAGCACTTTTGAACCTTTACCATTCTATGGGACCCGCTTCCACCGGCCTTGCCTCTTTCCACTGATTGAACCAAATCTGAGCAACCCATTTGAGTTGGTAAGCGGCTAGTTATGGCTTCTCTACCAAAGTCACACCCATGATAGCAATTACCTTATAGACCTCGTCGATAAACTCTTGAGGGTCTTCCTCAACTTTGGAGCCATAAAATTTGGGAGGGTTCATTCTTGTAAAATCTCTCACTCTTGCCGCCACCGTACCCACACTTGGGTTCATGGGGGCTACCACCTCTCTGTTAGATTGTGCCGTCACGGCTTGAGCCAACACTTGGAATGCCGACCTAAACTCCACATTGGTCACATTATCATTCAACGGGTCAATTAGAGCTTGATGAGGAGCTTGAGGAGGAACATTTTGCTCAACATTGCCTTCCTCCAACCTTCTAGCATTAGCCCTTCTAGCAGTCATTTCCTGAAAACTATCGGGTACGGATTAGGAGAAAGACTTATAGATTGAAACACCATGGCACGACTTAAAGAAGTGAAGAAGTAGAATTTCTTAAACATCTAATAGCCTCTCATTCATAAATGTGGTGCGCTTCACATTTATGAACAAGACTCTACTAGACGTGGTTTGTGACATCCTAGAACCATTCTAAACCTTGTGCTCTAATTACCAAGTTTGTCACGATGATGTAACAAGGCGTATAAGACCTCGAGAGGCCTCATACAAGTCACTTAGCATATCATAACATAAATTAATAGAAAAGGTGCGGGAATTAAAACTTTTCAATACAATCAAAGTGTAACACCCCGTAGTCTAGTAGACCATCTAGGAATAAGTATGAGTGCAACAAGTCAAGACTAGAGGGCAAGAGCCAAGGCAAAAATGGCAAGGGCCAAGGCTGCCCCAAGCTTGCCAAGGCACTGCCCATGACAACGTGAGCCTTCACGGCTCATGGTGGCCACCACGCCTCGTGGTGCCACCTCTGGTGGTGAGGAAGTAGCTCACCAAGGCTGCCCCAATGTTGGCTCACCTTCACAAGCCACTTCACAGCCAGTGGGGAAGACCACGGCTCGTGGGAAGGTTCGTGGTGATGCCTTCATTTCTTGGAGGCCAATCCAAGATGTCCTAGCTACTGGTCCAAGGACCATGAGCAGGACCACAGCCAGTGGTGAGGACCACGGCCCGTGGTGCCTCTCGTGAGGCTTGGGCAGTAGGCTGCCAAATGAGGGCCAAAATGGGAAATTCCAATTTAAGTTGGAATAAGGTGAAGTAGTTTTGTATAGTCCTAGTATACCTATATAAGTGATTTTAACCCTTTAAACTCACCAGTCAAGACATTATTTCCAAAACCCCCCAAAAGAATCCCAAAGTTCATCCTCTCAAATATTGCTCTCTCTAGAAAGTTGAAGAAGAAGAAGAGGGTTCAAGCTAGGTCAAGTCAAGTCTCCATTCTTCCAAGCTTTCTAGGCTTTGTAATCAAGGTATGATGGCTTATTCATCCATGGAATCCTTTCATCCATAGAGCCCACATGTTTTCCCCTATTTAGAAGAAGAATTCCCCAATTGAATTAGGGTTTCTTCCAATGTTGTGGGTATTGTTGAATGTTAATCCAATTGAGTGGATTATGATTGTTTATGCTTGAATTGTGTAGATTCAATGATATTAGAATGAATTTACATGTACCCATGCCCTACCCATGTATAGAAAGATGAAATTGATGTAAATGGGTTTTATGCCATGAAAGGGGAAATTGAGGATTTAGAGGTAATCTTCTAGAATTGATGAAATACATTGAAGATCTCTTGATAGTTAAGCATGTAGACATGAATTGATAGAGATTAATGTATGCATGATGAATCTATGATTAGTAGTGATTGAGATTGGGGCTATATGATGAAGTATGATTAGATTGCTTAAGATTAAAGCATATAGATATGAATTGCTTAAGAGTAAAGCACATAAGCATGAATTGAGTGAAATCAAGTGTATATGATGAATTATTACTTGTAGGCTATGATGATTAGAATTGTATTGAGACTAAGGCATGTATTATGAATGATAATTAGTAGGTCGTTTAGACTAAAAGCTAAAATGATAAGTTATGACTAGGGATTTGGGAGTAAAGCTTATATGATGAATGTTGATTTGTAGATCGTATTGTTATGGAAGGATTTACCTACATTGACCTATGTTATGAATGTATGAGATTATGCATGTTCTTATAAAATCTATGTAAATGCTTTAAGAACACTTTGAGAGTGAAGTGTAAATGATTGTGATATTGTTGTTGTGTTGATTGAAAGGTTATTCTCATGAACACATAATGAACATGATGTGAAAGGTTTTCTCACATAAAATGATTCTAGGTTGAAAGGCTTGCTCTCCTAAAATGAATCCAAGTGAAATGACTATAAAATGACATGATTCTTGAAGTGATTCCCCAACACCTTCATATGAGGAGGATGTGAGGTTAGCTCCCATATTCCTAAGGTAGTTAACAAGAAATGATAAACATGAGATGATTACCCATGTCATGTGATGAGGAGTGTGAGGTGACTACCCTTAATCTATAACTCCTAAAGCAAGGCAAGAGGTGATTACCCATTAGCCTTTATTGTTGATCATGGAGGCGAATACCTATGATCCTTCTTAAATGATGTGGAGGCGAATACCTATATCATATCATGTTGTACATGGAGGTGAATACCTATGATCCTTGTAAAATGATGTGGAGGTGAATACATATATCATATAATGATGGGGCATGGAGGCGAATACCTATGATCCTTCTTAAATGATGTGGAGGCGAATACCTATATCATATCATGTTGGACATGGAGGTGAATACCTATGATCCTTGCAAAATGATGTGGAGGTGAATACCTATATCATATAATGATGGGGCATTGAGGTGAATACCTATGACTATACAAGTAAGGCAAGAGGTGAATACCCATTAGCCTTTATAATAGACATAGAGAGGTGAGTCCCCATGTCTTGAAAGTAAAGCAAGAATAATGTGAACTATGAAATATAAGAATGACTAGTTTGGATTGTAGCTTGAATGGCCTTCCAATACATTCATGACTAGAGGTGATTTCCCTTGTCTGTCAGAAATAAGCTAAGGATGAGATCAAACGATGATAATCTGAATGAGGGCCTAAGTGGTTTGCTTAGTATGGGTGATATTTATGAGGTCTTATCCATGTATTGCTCTAGCATGCTTTGAGGTTACTTATGAAGTGTGTCTCTTATATTATATTGATCTAGATGCATTGATTATGGTTATTATGCTTATAGATTATGTCTTATGCTGACTAATGCCTATGATATGCTTATGTTGATGATCTATGTTAGCCATCATATGTAGTACATGTTTTTACTAACACATACTTTTTCCTACATTCTTATCAAATGTAGGGTCCGACAATATTGACTTCCATCCCCGTGGCTAGGTTCATAGTAGAGCAAGAAGAGAAGTTTTGGTGAGTCCTCATAGCATTCGAGGGCTTGACCACCATATCCTTTTATCTTTCATTTTATGTTTAGAACTATTGTATGGGCTGTGTCCCAAAGACTATTCATGTTTTAGATGGTTTGAGACAAGTGTAAAAGACTTCTGCTTCATTTTATGAAACTTTGATGTTATGAAAAATGTTTAAATTTCCGCTCATTTCTATTATCTTATGTTATGATATGCTAAGGGGCTTGTATTAGGCCTTTCAGGGTCTTATATGCCTTGTTACATCTAGGGGGTACCCCTGGGTCATGACAAACTTGGTAATCAGAGCACAAGGTTTAGAATGATTCTAGGATGTCTCAAAACCACGTCAAGTAGAGTCGTGTTCATAAGTGTGAAGCGCACCACATTTATGAATGAGAGGCTACTAGATGATTAGGAAACTTCACTTCTTCATTACTCTAAGTCGTTCCATAGAGTTTAACTTTATAAGGTCTCCCTCCTACTCCTTATTCGATGATCTTCAGGATATGACTACTCGAAGGGCTCATGCTACAAGGAGAGAGGGATAAAATGTTGGTTGTGATGCCAATTATGTCCATGTGACTAGATAGGACTTGATATGCTAGATTTATATGTCATCCTTTGGATGGATTGGTTGCACTATTGTTATGTTTCTAGTGATTGTAGAACCCGTGTAGTCGGATTTCAGTTCCCGAATGAGCCTATCCTAGAGTAGAAGGGGGAAATTTCTATGTCTAGAGGCCAGTAGGTGTCTTGTATGAAATCTAGAAGGATGATTTCTAAGAATTTCCTTTATCACCTAGTTAGGGTTGAGAAATAGATTTTTAAGTGTTGACCAACCCTAAGAAGCTAGTTGATTTTCTAAGGTTGACCTTAGGTCGGGTTACCACCAATTGAGGGTGAAATATGATGATTTTCCGAAATGGCTTTTAGAACCCGATATTGTTATTATGAGTTTTTGGTGATGTCGTTTGGTTTGACTAATGCCCCGGCGGCATGTAGGAGTTTGATGATTATGGTGTTTAGATAATACCTTGAGATGTTTAATTAGTAGACTCCTCCAAGGGTGGTGTTATAGTTCACCATGGTTTAGAATGGTCTTGTGTGATGGATGTGAAAGCTTGGTAATAACTTGATCCGACCTTAGTTGAATTAAAAGAAATGGTGCTTAGAAAGTCCGTTTAGGCTTGCTCCCAAGGGGGAGATGATGTGCTTAGTTAGCAAGGTCGTTGAGTGTTCCTAATGTTTATGATTTGGGCTTACTTGAAGTTCTCACCTTAAAAGGTCAAATGAGTTAGGGAAGTTTAGTCCCAGTTTTATAGGCCCATATGAGATCTTAATCCGGTAAGTTAAGAAGTTAAGGATTAAGGAAGTTACTTTCGTGAGAATGTTATGGAGGGATCTTTTAGTGAGGGTTTTAGTTAAGGGTGCTACTTGAGAGGCCGAGGCCAATAAGATGTCCCGTTACCCTCATTTATTTATCCTTCTACTCCTCCTTTAGCTTGACATGATAAGCTCCTCTTGATTTGTATTATGTTTTTGAGTCATGTGTGTGTATGTGATTCCATGATTTCCTTATGTTGCGCATGTTCATGAAAAAAACTTGTGTTTTGAAAGAATATGAGTTTATATGATTGTTTTCCTCATGTTGTAGTGCATCGAGTATGAGTTGCCTATAGAATTCATGAGATGTATTGATGAACATGGCGTAACTTGGAGTTGAGAGAGTTCCTCCTTGAAGTATGCTTTAAGTATAGATTGCATATAGGGTCCATGAGATTGTGTTGAGCATGTTTTAGTATGGAGAAGGTAATTCCTCCTTGAACATGAGAATTGTTGAAATTTCATGCATAATGGGTTGTTAGATGTAGTTCCTACCTTCCTAGAGATGCATTGAACATGGTTGAGTTTGGAGTTGATGTTTCCTCCTTAGTTGTGTGCATTTAGATATGTTGCATGCATGATGGGTTGCTAGTCTAGAGCCGTTTCCTTTAAGAGGTGTCAAGATCGTCATTCGAGGAAAAATGTCCCCAAGGGGGAGATATTGTAACACCCCGTAGTCTAGTAGCATATCTAGGACTAAGTATGAGTGCAACAAGTCAAGACTAGAGGGAAAGAGCCAAGGCAAAAAGGGCAAGGGCCAAGGCTGCCCCAAGCTTGCCAAGGCACTGCCCATGACCACGTGAGCCTTCACGGCTCATGGTGGCCACCACGCCTCGTGGGGCCACCCATGGTGGTGAGGCTTTAGCTCACCAAGGCTGCCCCAATGTTGGCTCACCTTCACGAGCCACTTCACAGCCAGTGGGGAAGACCACGGCTCGTGGTAAGGCTCGTGGTGATGCCTTCACTTCTTGGAGGCCAAGCCAAGGTGGCCTAGCTACTGGTCCAAGGACCACGAGCAGGACCACGGCAAGTGGTGAGGACCACGGCTCGTGGTGCCTCTCATAAGGCCTAGGTAGTAGGCTGCCAAGTGAGGGCCAAAACAGGGAATTCCAATTTAAGTTAGAATAAGGTGAGGTCGTTTTGTATAGTCCTAGTACACCTATATAAGTGATTTTAACCCTTTAAACTCACCATTCAAGACATTATTTCCAAAACCCCCAAAAGAATCCCAAAGTTCATCCTCTCAAATATTTCTCTCTCTAGAAAGTTGAAGAAGAAGATGAGGGTTCAAGCTAGGTCAAGTCAAGTCTCCATTCTTACAAGCTTGGTAGGCTTTGTAATCAAGGTATGATGGATTATTCATCCATGGATCCCCCATCTTTTTCCTCAATTTAGAAGAAGAATTCCCCAATTGAGTTAGGGTTTCTTCCAATGTTGTGGGTATTGTTGAATGTTGATCCAATTGAGTGGATTATGATTGTTTATGCTTGAATTGAGTAGATTCAATGATATTAGGTTGAATTTACATTTACCCATGCCCTATCCATGTCTAGATAGATGAAATTGATGTAAATGGATTTTATGCCATGAAAGGGAAAATTGAGGATTTAGAGGTAATCTTCTAGAATTGATGAAATACATTGAAGATCTCTTGATAGTTAAGCATGTAGACATGAATTGATAGAGATTAATGTATGCATGATGAATCTATGATTAGTAGTGATTGAGATTGGGGCTATATGATGAAGTATGATTAGATTGCTTAAGATTAAAGCATATAGATAAGAATTGCTCAAGAGTAAAGCACATAAGCATGAATTGAGTGAAATCAAGTATACATGATGAATTATGACTTGTAGGCTATGATTATTAGAATTGTCTTGAGACTAAGGCATGTATTATGAATGATAATTAGTTGGGCTTTTAGACTAAAAGCTAAAATGATGAGTTATGACTAGGGATTTGGGAGTAAAGCTTATATGATGAATGTTGATTTGTAGATAGTATTGTTGTGGAAGGAGTTACCCACGTTGACCTATGTTATGAATGTATGAGATTATGCATGTTCTTATTGAGTCTATGTAAATGCTTTAAGAACACTTTGAGAGTGAAGTGTCAATGATTCTGATATTGTTGTTGTGTTGACTGAAAGGTTATTCTCATGAACACATAATGAACATGATGTGAAAGGTTTTCTCACATAGAATGATTCTAGGTTGAAAGGCTTGCTCACCTAAAATAAATCTAAGTCAAAGGACTATAAAATGACCTGAGTCTTGAGGTGATTCCCCAAGACCTTTATATGAGGAGGATGTGAGGTGAGCTCCCATATTCCTAAGGTAGTAAACAAGAAATGATAAACATGAGGTGATTATCCATGTCATGTGATGAGGAGTGTGAGGTGACTACCCTTAATCTATAACTCCTAAAGCAGGGCAAGAAGTGATTACCCATTAGCCTTTATTGTTGATCATGGAGATGAATACCTATGATCATTCTTAAATGATGTGGGGGCGAATACCTATATCATATCATGTTGGACATGGAGGCGAATACCTATATCATATAATGATGGGGCATGGAGGCGAATACATATGATCCTTCTTAAATGATGTGGAGGTGAATACCTATTTCATATCATGTTGGACATGGAGCCGAATACCTATGATCCTTGTAAAATGATGTGGAGGCGAATACATATATCATATAATGATGGGGCATGGAGGCGAATACCTATGACTATACAAGTAAGGCAAGAGGTGAATACCCATTAGCCTTTATAATAGACAAAGAGAGGTAAGTCCCCATGTCTTGAAAGTAAAGCAAGAATAATGTGAACTATGAAATATAAGAATGACTAGTTTGGATTGTGGCTTGAATGGCCTTCCAATACATGCATGACTGGAGGTGATTTCCCTTGTCTATGAGAAATAAGCTAAGGATGCGATCAAAAGATGATGAATATGAATGAGGGCCTAAGTGGTTTTCTTAGCATGGGTGAGATTTATGGGATCTTATCCATGCATTGCACAAGCATGCTTTTGTAACACCCCGTATTCTACATGTACTAGTTCTATTTATATGATGCTTATAAATTTCCTTGTGGTATAGTTATGGACTCGGTTTCCTATGCAACTAGTGACAATAGAATAGGTTTAAATTGACCTACCCGTAGATTTTTATACGATCTGATTAAGTTAATCGATGGAAGTATTTAAACTTGAGATCATAAGGTTTTATTTGAGTCTAAAGTTTAAAGTGACATAGTGTATATAAGTTTTAAGTTAAGTTAAAGGTATTAAGGTCTAGAAATGGAATAAAATATTGAGGTGCTTGCTTGACTTAACTAAACTAGTAGGTGACAAGTAGCTGCATCACTTACTTTGACTTATTGACCAGCCCAAAGGACCAAGTAGGTACATCACCTGCTTTGACTTATTGACCAGCCCAAAGGACCAAGTAGGTGCATCACCTACTAAGACTATTTTGACCATGTTATTGGGCCAAGTACACTACCACCTACTTGCATTAATCTGGTCCAAGTTGAGTAGAAGAATAAGGGGAAAATGGACAGCCAAGGCCCAATATTCTTAAGTCTAAAAAGGCCCAAGTGAAAAGTCCAAGTAGGTGGATCACCTACTTGACAATTTATGTCCCAAAATGAGTGAGTCGGCCAAAGCAGGTCCATTTAAGAGGGATTGATATCAGCTTTTCCAACCATTTTTACTTTGACAAAAATCTGATTTCTAGAGCTTTCTCTCTTCTCTCTCTTAGCTTCATACAACAGCCATTAAATACCATTAGGGTTCTTAAATATTAGGGAATTCAAGCTATTGGAAGGTATAAGTTAAGACAAGTTGAGGAGGACAACCTTCACCTTGAAGAATCGAGGTCTTAACAAGTGGTAGTTATGTCCAGCAAGGTAAGTTACTGCAATTTTCTCCCTCTTGTGCTTGAGTTAATTAGGACATTTGGTATGTGATAGTGAGTTGGAAATTATTCCTTTTATATGGTGTAATATTGGGGAGGATGTTCTGGTGATTAGTGCATGTTAGGACAGCCATGGAGGGGAGTACTCTTTAAATTCAGTTATGAGCTTGTTTGAGCACTTTAAAAGAAATGTTAGCTCTTCAAGTGCTGGTGATCAGAAACCATGATTCATATTGCTTCTGTTACATTATTAGGTTTAAGGACTGTTTTATGTATGTTATGATAATGGATGTGACTGGATGTGCGGGGAAGTTATGGAGACGTTAAAGGACTTAAATATTGCAGGGAGTTTTGGGGAGGACCTGATACGAATGTTGTACAGTATATAGACGTGATTAAAGGGAAAGGGAAGGAAAGAAAACATTGGCTAGATAAATTGCATGCTTACTGCTTGGTTACTATTTTAGTGAGATCAAGTAGCTCAAATTGATTGATTAGCTACTAATACTAGTCTTACAACTTATTTTATTGTAGATTAGTAATATGAAGAGAAGGAGCTTAAGTCATACTTTTTGAATTGTATAGCAAGGTATGTAAAGCTATTCGATTTCCTATTTCTTTGGCATTAATCCAACACTTGTATTACAAAGTAAGTTTTCTAAGTTCCCTTGGTAGTTACTGATCCATAGTGCATCATAAGATCTTAAATGTAGCTAATTATCTCAATCCTACTCCCAAAGGCATTAAAGTGAGTACTCTAATATAAGTTTATTACTAGATGTACGTGCTTACTCTACCAAGTATTAGCATGCAAGGTTTAAACTTGTTTCATCATCAAAGTGCTAACCCTTGGCACGTATTCCTCTTATATAAATCAAAATGATCCTAGATTACACATGGTACATATGTTTATATGTTGGTTATACAATCTGCCCATATCTTGCCAACTTGCTTCAATTGTCTACTCCATCATA